>JARJDV010002353.1:0-22433 GCA_030264675.1 Anaulacaspis nigra
TGTACGAGATATTAAATTCAAATTTATCACATACTGACCTACACAAAAATATTTAAATGCACAAATTATCAACTATTGATTAGGTTCTAATTAAGATATTGTGTTTGACTGTGATGCTTAAGGAATTTCCTGCAGAATCTATGACATTTAACTAATGTGTTTAAAGTATTATTATCCAGTGAAACCTGTTATTTAATTCATCATGAGTTTTTCAAATCTCCTCATTTTCTAGCTCAATAGGCGTAAAATATTTACTTATTATATTTCGATAATTGCCAGTCATATTGTCAATTAATTTTTTTAATGCAATAATAATAATAGTTATTACCTACGTGTGGATATTAAAAAGAATCTAAACATTTTATTTATATAAGTAAAAAACGCAACTTATACAAAACATTGCGGCTGAATCACTTTATTGTTTTGTTTATGGAGGCTTGGTCCCTTCCTAGGAACAAAAGATGATTGCGTATTTAGATGCACGTCGTCCTTGCAGCTGCTTTTGGTGGGCTTTCCATATAGTTTTGTCGCAACCGCACAAATGCCTAAAATCATCCTCATGATGATGGCGAGAATGCCACAGAAATTCCACGCAGCGTCCACATTATTCAACAGCACGCTTTTGCCTGAACCGAATCAATACATTATTGTTCATTTGTTGCCCGATTGATTAACCATAGTGTATCGAAAGGTATGTGTTAAGCTATATATGAGCGCGCAATTAACATTTACCATTTCAGTAGCATTGAAACTTCTTGCTGCATTGCGTTGACCGGCGCTACGGCATCGAGCGTATCATGCGTAAAGTGTACGGTGCTTTTTTTGATCTTATATGAAGAGAATTTCTCGATTGCAACTGCAAGAAAACTGGACATCAGAAGGTAAGCAAGCTTTCATTATAGCATTGAAAATTATTACTTAACAAATTCGGACCAAACACGAATTAATGTGCAACATTGACAATGAATGTTTGGAAATTCTCATTCATCGATGGTGTAATAAAATAGACATAACATTTTGTATTTGCGTCGTAGTTAAATGAAATTTAATAATTAAATGCAACTATTTAATGAACAATTGATTATTTATAAATTTAATTCGTACGAAATAATTAAATCAACATAAGCATCAGCCACATACTGGGAAGCAAAAACGAGTTTTCTTCTCACATCTATTTATAAAACCGTTTAACAAAGAGCGAATATGCGATTTCCATTTAATTTAATTCGTATGATCTGTTCGCCAGCGTCCTGCATACGTGCGTATTCTCCATGCAGGAGAACCACAAATAGTTGTTGGAAGTTGGCATCTTAGAACAAACGTTATTTCCTCAATTAATAAAATATTTAAATTGAATTGGAGATTATGTATATTACGAGCCCATTAAACGCTTCGAACTTTTCTATCGCCTCTCATAATTTCATATTTTGTGGCTTGGAGGTACAAGCAGTTGGCGATTGTGGCATTTGTAGAAATAGCTTCAGTGGAACGCGACGCGCCAAGTTGCGATCATTTTTCAAAGTTATTGTATTATCGTGTATCCAATTAATATTGATTGAATTTTGATCTTTGATTGCAAAATTAAGTGTGTCATGTTCATACAACAACAATTTCTACAAGCCGATCAGGTAATTGCACAAGGCTATTCATCACCAACGTGTGTACTCGCACAATTTCAAAGTGAACATGTTGTCTTGTAAACTATTTGTCTCTCTGCTGAACTACGTCAACACCGCAAGAGCAACACGAAGAAAATAAATAGCAATGTGCGTCCGCTTCTTGTATGCATTCCGGTGCGCAACAACTCGTCGTGTATATCGTAAAAGTTTAATCTTAATAGTTGCTCACGCGGTGCGCTTGCGTTTCCCGCACAAAATGCAATTTCATTATTGTTTTTGCAGGTGACATAAGTGCTGATAATCGGTTATTATTTCTGCATTGTTCACGTTCACTCTATTGTCACAACAGAACTTCACGTCTTCCAAAACTGCCTGAAACGAAAGTTATCATCATGCTCGTGCTGAATCCAAATAGCTTGGTTAAGAGCGTTTATTGGTACGTAAAAAGTTAAATATGTAGTTGAACATTATCTATAGTTGCTATGAAAATGTGTGATTGTGAACGTGCTTCGTGTTTTAGCGAAAGTCAGCAGGTACCCAGTGCAAAAATTATTCCTCAAGTTGATAGTCAAGGGTGCGCAGTGCTTCCGGTGAATCACGTTCAAACAGTCAGTGGGCAAAAAGTTGCTTGGTTTAAGCATGATGTTGGGCATGTTAATCTTGCCTTTGTTGAAACCGATGGGTAAGTGTTTTCGTTTTCTTTATGTTGCTTTTTGTTTGAATGGTGTATGTATGAAGAAAAAATATTTTAAGAAGGTGAAATGCTGTCATCACGTATTTCTATTATTATTCAAATTGTTTTTTTGTTGTTGAATAAATAAGAGCGTCAATATAGGCAATCCAATACATTTATAGCATGTGGCTAGTTCAAATAAGATGGCGTTACATGCGTGATATCAGAAAATATTTAGGTCTACTACCAAGGATCAATATACACAGTCGGCTCGGCAGCGTGATAAATCACCTGGGTACGCTTATTAATTACAACACTTAACCAACAGGTCGTGTTCCCAGTAATGTGTAGTGCTAGGGAAAAGTGTAGTTTCACCAAAGAAAAATGCAGTGTAATTCATAACAAATAGGCCTTATTACCCTGGGAAGCTACCAAAGGACGTACGTCTTTGGCAAGAAGGAGTAGAGGAAGCCACGTGACGTCCTGGCAACCTATCGAACGACGAAGTCGATTACAACACAGGCTCGATTATTATTATAACGAGAGAAACAGACGGGCGTCGTGGGTGCTTTCGTACGTCATTCCGTGCCTTTCAGTTGCAAGCGATCACCGTTCGTTTTGAGACAAATCATACGCGTTTTCAGTGCTTCAGTGTAATCAGCATTAAGACACAACGTGCCATCAAAATTCTATTGACATCGAGTGGTAACCACAACACAGCTGACTGGTAACCTGCACTTTGCCGACAAAAAACGGTGAGTCAACCCAAACATTTAGCTCATATACCTAGTTGCCAATCTAGACTACCGAGACTTCTTAACGTAGCAAGTTGTACGTTCCATAGTTACGTAGGGTGGTGGCGTATAGGGTAAAGGGTAAAACACATAACCTAACATGCATTACGAAACCAGTCGTCAAACTCTAGGGGAAAAATCAATAAATATTCTCACATTGCTAACGAATCAATTTCTCTAAGCCAAGTAATAATTACATTCAACTTATTATGCTAAATGGGGAGATGGGTATTTAATATTTATAGCAGCACTACCAGTCATGTTAAACATAACGTGGACTGGTGATCTTTTCGTTGATTAGTAAATTGGTAATAAACCCGGGAGCATGAAATAAAATGCGTTCTACATTAAATACGTAGATTGCCCGTAAGCACACAATGCTGTTACCATCCAAGGCTTCCAAGCATCGTTCGGTAGCTCGTACGTTTCGTCGCCTTAAATGAAATTTAGGTCAGAATAGGTGCAATTTCTTTCTAAAGTCCGTGTGACGTAATACGTGACTATTGTTCCTAGCGAGTAAACGTATTCCGTTCAGGGGTGCACTGCTCAAACGAGTTTCTCTCCGCGCAGAGTACAAGTGCAAATTGATAATACTGTCTTGAAGAAATGTACTGCCACTAATATCTTACTGTAATTCATTACGTTGCATGTGCATGCTGCTGGTTGACGTGTATTGCTTTGTGTTCAATAAGTAATTGTTCTTCGCCTAACGCAATTAAACGGAAGGCATTTCCTGCATGGCTGCATGTAATACTAATGGATGTGTGCTGTTTCGTAGAATACGTATTATCTGTATAGACCATATTCAGTTCGACTACGCTTTCCTGGCATGAGTCATTGAATTCTTTTTTGTATCATACAACGACAACAATCATTTTCTTTGCTTAAGTTCCACGACATCTTACTTAAGACTGAAACTTCTTAGTTGCCTGAATGTAATTAGATGCTTTCCTTAAAGTGTTCACCTATGCAATCAAACGGTGTGGTGTTTGTTGAACAATTGATGCGGCTCGTTGGCGATACGAGGAGTGAGCTGGTCGTGGTATAGACGAGCATTTTTTGCGGGGGCGTTTGGTGTACGTGTGCGTGTGTGCACCGCCATCGTCATAGAGAAAGCTCTCGTGGAGCGGCGCAACCCCCGTACATCAACATACACACAAGTACGCGATTGCCACACGATGCCAGCGAGCGTTGGTGGTTCGTATAGATCGCTGGGTGGATCCGGATCGGACATTTACCGCGCGACCACAACCTCGTTGGCACATGGGCCCACGACCATGCTGGACACAGTCAAGAAAGCTTTTAGTTTTGCCAGCAGCACCGCCAACACCGCCGCCGCTACCGGCAATGGTGTCGAGCCGCTCATACATGGCGGCAAGCAGCCGGTCGTCATCGCCGCCCCAAGGTAGAGTATAATATGCCCTATTAATCAGTTAATATGTTTCTGTTTTCAACTTCATCACCATACTCAGTGTGAAATATAATTCATTAGCAGCAATTATCACATAGACGTGTTTTGTACTCATAGTTCAGTGCGTGTATTGCGAGTTTACTTTTCAAATGAAACGAGCCTGATGCAAAGTTAAAGTAATATCACTCAGAAGGTAAGCAGCATGCATCCTGATTGCATGAAAGCACAATTTTTGATATTGCATTGCAAGTATAATAATTTTCTGTCGTATTAAATTACGTTTCTAATTAAAGTACATTTGCCCCTCTCCGTTCTCAGTTAGGACGAAAACAAAACATTAGAAACATTTGTGCGCTCCAGTCAATTAATTAAAAAGCGGGCAGCATCAATAAAAAACCTATTACGCCGAATGCCCGCGCTCTTGCGTGCCAAAAATAGACTTTATTTATTTGTTTACAACTTTACGTTAAGTAACCAGATGGAAAATGTTCATAAGTTGATAGCTAAATTAAAATTGTTCTACGCACTTGCGCATCATCCAAAACAACACACATAGACTTACAGACAAGCGAATCGAAGGTGGCTACCAATGCAACTAATAGGATATATCCGGATCTCACCAGATATATCAAGTCGAATCTAATTTAGCTTTCCGCAGAGCGTCGACTAAAGTCAAGCGAAGTAATCACCATTAACATTGCATATCAAGCTAACGAACAGAAGTTACAATTCCATATTGACATTTTATATGTACACACGAGACATACATAGACTCAGTGATCATAAATCACAGTGGACACGCAATATCTTTTATTGGTATCGATTACTTTGTTCTCATTCTTATAACGTCGAATTTAAAATCAATGCCATTTCGTCCGGACTGGCGTTAGGGTGCTGTGCATTTTTCACTTGCGATTTTGTTTCGTTAACGAACGTATATCGTGCAATGTTTGTTTGTTCTGCGGTCTATTTATAGTGCTACCGACAAAAAATAATATTGGACGTGTGCTGCGTATTAATTCCGTTCGATTCTCGAATGAAATATGGATAAACGTATTTTGAAAAGGTATGACTCATAAAATTGTGCGTATGGTCAGGATCAAAACAACAAACAACAGAAAACACAAAATACTCTCTCATAACTAGTTTTAATTGGTTGTGAATTCTTATAATTTTGAATTCTAATGTTTTTAGCATTCTAATTTTGAGTTATTTGATTTTGTCTTGTTTTAGGACTGACAGTGCTAACACTAACACAATTAGAAAAATGCCTACATCAGGTGTAGCTGAAGAAGCCGCCCTTTTGGGGTAAGAAAAATCGTCACAAATCCGTCAGCATTTATTTATTTATTTGAAATATAAATCAATGTGCTGTGAACTTGAACTTTATTGGTTATATCATTTATGCATATGAAGATCACATAAACATCGCAACACAACTACAATGAATACTCAAGATATCACAGTTATCATACAATACCATTCTGTGCTCTATATGTAATTGTAATTATGTTACAATATGTAGATCACTTTTGTGCATTGTTTATTTACACCGATTTTGTTTCGTCTAGGCATTCGTTGAATGGTGAGTATTTGTCATGACAATAGACGCCCCATTTTGAAATAGAGCATCATTTTGATAAGCATTTTACCTTCTGTCAGTAGTGTAATTGGCGTATGATTGAATGCAAACAAATATGACTTTTAAATAATTAAATGTCTGTTCTATAGGTAGTAAGTACGTATAAGGCTTGTACTAATTCGATATTGATTTACAGCACAATGCCATCTGATAGCATGGACGATATCGAATTGAAGAATATTCAATTGCAATTTCCCTCGGCACGTTCGCTATCGCGAGATGATTCGTCCGCCTGCGAGGAAACAGTCGAAACAGACCGCGGACAATTGGTGGTCGCCGTACAAGGATCGCGCAACAAGCCGGCAATTTTAACTTATCACGACTTGGGTTTGAACTGTACGTGGGCAGGCTTTTACGCATTTGCATATTGCAATTTCAATGTCCGAAGCTGAATGTTTATATGAATGAATTTATTTTTAGACATTTCCAATTTCCAAGCGTTCTTCAACTACATTGACATGCGCGCTCTCCTGGAGAACTTTTGCGTTTATCATGTAAATGCGCCGGGCCAGGAGGAGGGTGCACAGACTCTGCCAGAAGAGTAAGGCTCTTTATCAATCAGCCGCCAGCGTAATGTTATTAGTAATGCCATAATTACTTTAGTTATGTGTATCCGACGATCGATGAATTGGCGTCCCAATTAACGTTCGTACTCTCGCACTTCGGGCTCAAGCAATTCATCGGATTCGGCGTTGGCGCTGGCGCCAATGTGCTCTCTCGCTTCGCGCTCGTCAATCCGCATAAAGTGGCTGCACTTTGCCTGATAAATTGCGTTAGCACACAGGCTGGTTGGATAGAATGGGGCTACCAAAAGTTAAATGCGCGCTACTTGCGATCTAAAGGCATGACACAAGGCGTCCTGGATTATCTCATGTGGCATCATTTCGGCCGGGTGAGTAACCAATAACCAACATACCCTGGTAGTGCTGACATTGCACCACGTTGGAAAGTTAGAGCGCAAACAAATTACCGCATTGCTTGCTCGTCGACCAATTCCACTTTTCGTGTATTGTTATGACCTTGTTTTCTGAGCCCCATTGAACGAATGTGCGACAACAGCACGTTGGATTGCATGTCACGTGTGGTGTAGGTAATTGATCAATACTGGTGGTATTGTTTTTTAGAATACCGAGGAGCGCAACCACGACTTGGTACAGGTGTACAAAAGCTACTTTGAACGCAATGTCAATGCCACTAATTTGGCACTTTTTATCGATTCGTACATTAAACGAACCGATCTAAATATACAACGCGAAATGGATCCAACCAAAAAAAAGGAGGGTATGACACTGGGCATGCCAGTAATTAACATTACTGGATCGCATAGCCCACATATGGACGATACAGTTACATTAAATGGACGACTTGATCCCACAAACTCTACGTGGATGAAGGTAATTATAGAAAAGATAAAATTTCATGTTCAAGCCAACTAATGAACATTATTATAATTTAGATATCGGATTGTGGTATGGTTTTGGAGGAACAACCCGGAAAAGTGAGTGAGGCTTTCCGTCTATTCCTACAAGGTGAAGGCTACGGTAAGTCAAACGTACAATCTAACGAGTAAGCATCAAAATTTCCCTCTCGGGTGTGCGAACGAAGACAAACGGAACAATGATATATAGCAGAAACAAAGCGTGTAATCTATGCATTCTATGCGCAAACGAACAAATGTAATAATTGAGTATCTCGCAGCCGCTACTGCCGTCTACAAGAGACGTCCGCGTATCTTGCTGCCTGTTGTTAATGTTGTTGTTATTATTCCGAACGCCAGCCGATGTCAAAAAGATGTAATTGCGATACGCGCTATATCTCCCTCTCTCTACATGCTAATAATTACTTTGACTTTGTTTTTATCGCGTGTTGCAAATTCATTAAGTAATTGAACAATCAAGTTAAATTTGCGCGCCTTTGCACAAGGCAAGGCTATCTTTACATTTATTAGCAGATAGATGATGTTGCTTTATCATAACATGCAGAGTTAAAGCGAATTAAAATGAGGACTGTTTGAACGTGCATCGGCCAAAAGCAAATAAGTAGATTATAATTATCTGGCGTTGTTGAACGTACGTACGATGAGACCACTTTTATCCTCAACTGACTGACAATTGCAAACACTAATTCGTTGCTGCTGCCTACAACACACCCCTCTTATCAGCAATATGCTAACACGGCTTCTATTTAATTTCTATTTGCATACAAAACGATACAAGTGCGAGTCATGCTGCAGAGTTAGAAATAAGTATGCATTTCTAATCGTCACACGCTCTTCTACAAAACAACACTGCACTCGTGTTTTGTTGTTTGGTGTTTCGTTTGTAACTTTGCGTACTGTACACGATTGCGTTCACTTCGTTACGTTGCATATTCTTCTACTTGATTAATTCGTCTTCTACTTAGTAGATTATTCTCTTTATTATTATTCCACCAGCTTGCTCCTCATGAAGTTTAAAATGACACTAAGACTTTGTTTATTTGTTTCACATTTTTTCTCACAACAACACTTTGCAAATGCGTGGATCGTGCTCGGATTTGGTATGTATATGGACAACTTCTCAATCAATCAATCAATCACATTGCAAGCGTCTATCATTACATCAAAAATCATTAATTTACCAACTGCTGGACAAACAAATTGCGCAATGCATCGAATCAACACAAAAACAAATTGCAACTTTGCTCTCAATCAACTCCTCCCTTTGGCAGCCGGTTCAGTAAAAGTGTCACCAAAAATAGAACCAGTATTAGAAAAATATTAAGTCATGTGTACATTGAGTGTAAATGCGTTTATACATTCACACCCTTTTTCTCTTTCTGTTTCCAGTGCATATATAAACAAATTCTAGTCAATCATCAAATCGACTGTATTACTTTCATATCGATCGTCTCGTAATCAAATCGCTTTAAAGACACCAAAAATTTTAGAGTTTTTCTCTTTATCGTTTCTCAATTTTCTTCATTAATTGTTAGCTAAAACGCTTGATCTACTTTTGCATTTTCAATGTAATTATTTACGTTAGTGTTGCGTTAATTTTTACGAGCATGTTTCCGACATTTTACAAGAAAATTAATGACATAATCCGTAACACCACCAAATAACATTGATTATCCATTCGTCTCATATATTCGTATCACGTTATCTATTTAGAAATATAAAGTTTGTACTTTGAGATTTGCTATACAATTTGTTACATAAATATTATTTAATTTTTATGCATTATATATATTATATATTGCTGATTGGATGTTTTCCAACAAATTAGCTGAATTCTTAACTAAACTAAGGAAACGCCTGAATGATTAAAACAATCGCTGTGCTGATAATGATTGTTAGAACAGTAAAAGTGCTAGAAAATGAAACACAAGTAATCATAAACGATCTTTTTCATTATCTGTTACTTGGCAAGTATAAGATGAATGAAAGATAAAAATTGAATGAGAAATTAATAAGTAAGCCTCAAAAATGTGCTTAATGAATTCAATGAAAATGAAAATCGTATTTGTTGGATATTTAATGAATGTCTACATTGATACACTATAATAACAACAATAAGAAATTATAGGATAATGTTATCTCATATTTGGATATATAAGAGACATGATAAATGATGATGATGAAATAGAGAAACGAAAATAAATTTTATGTTGAAATAAAACCAAGCAAGGCTTATTATATACATTAATCTATAAGAGAATCCCATTTCTAATTTTGGTACAATTTGGCATATATATTTTATTGATTGAGTCTATAATTTGGTTTCATGATATTCGCCACTGTTGATGAATTATTTTTCAAGCGCACACAATTTTATTTTCGTTTCTTTACATTAGTTTCTTTGATATCATTGAATTCGTTATTTGAGATGCACACGATTTATTTAATTAATGATTTTTATTTTGTATCTGCACCAAATCACCATTTCATCGTATTGTTTTAGCAATCCGCGTGGGTCGAAGAGCAAGTAGCATTGTCTCTATGGAAGGTAAATTGATCAAATAGTACACATTGAACAGATCGAAATCGTAAAGGTCCTTTTTCTAAATTTGTTTGTATTCGCCTCTCATCTGTGTAAGTTTTATTTTATATATATTTTTACAACATAGTTATGTGTATGTACTAACAATATTTATAATTAATTGGGTTTTAATTAGTTATGTAATACTAACAAAATATTTATACCGATTTTGAACTGCCAAACTAACAATTAACAAACGCATCTATATCAACATACCTACATGCAATAACATTTTAGAAGTTGGCATACTAATATTTTTTCTAGTTTAAACGCATGTATTTTACGTTAATATCGTATTTAATTTAGCTCTACAACCTATAACAAAAGAACACGATTACCCTGTCCAAGTATTGATTTACACTACTTGAATAAACAGTCAGGACTAACGTTGAAAAAATAATATATTATTCTATAAATATATACTTAAATTTACTCATTCTGACGACTGATATTTTGTGCTGATTGTGTTGCTATCAATTTTTTCAGTGGCACCACTATCACCCACGAAAATGGCTCAATTTCGCAAAGAATCATTTGAGGAACTGCTCAGAGCTAAGTATAGCAGTTGTGTGATCAACGGCAATCAATGGGCATTGATGAATAATGGTAACACAAGTCCGACTGCGAACATCACGACGCAGCAACGCGCCGGTATCCATATCACGGAAAATCCGATATCGGCCGTTGTTTGTTAATCAACGCAATGTCACGAAACACTCATGATGCGTTTGTTCTAATAATCAATTGCGCCGAATGATTGATGAAGGAAATGATGTGCTACTTTCAGTCACATTTAATTTATTCGTGCATTTGTATTGGAACATTTCCTAGAGTATATCATAAGATTACTTTACGAGCTTTTTTATTGCAATTGATTGTGCGCTTTCAAAATAAATTGCGCACACTTGAATATTTTCTAAATGATTAGTTAGTTGCTTGAAGGCAATCAATCATTCGGCGCATACAGTGGCATTGCACAAGTGAGATGTTTGAAATTCACATAATAATGTTCGTTGAATTTTTATTCAATTTTTGTCACTGCCCTACGCGCCATTATCACGTTGCGTAGTGTTGCGCGGATGTTCGTCATCGAAGGGATAGCATGTAGCAATGCAATGCAACGCAAGCAGCAAGCAAAGAAAACAAAGCAATCCGTTGTCAACGAATATCACATATCGTTTTTGCGCCAGTCACCACACTCACTGTTTTTTACTCATCCATCTTAAAGGTGAGCAAATGGGTGGCACGCATTGTTTGATCATTCTGTTTTAGTCGCTGATTGTATTCTAACTTTACGAGCATCGCCGACACTCGCTGAAGAGTAAAAAAAAACATCAACCGAAACGCGTGGAGAATTGCCCACATACCCCACGCATCTTTATCTCTCAGCATATTTCTAACGCATCCGATGATGATCATCAACGAAAGTATAGGATAAAATTCGCGCGGCTTTTTGGCTGATTCAAAGCGTATACGCGTAAAGTGCTATTTTAGTGGCTTTTGGTGATTTAGAACCAAATCAACAGGTATTAATGACTTATCTACGAACATAGGTATGCCATGATCCAAAAACAAACTACAACGCAAAAGATGGAACACTGCTGATGACAAGGATAATTTATAGCCGATATGCAAAAAGGGCCTACGTTTTCATAAGTCTATTATGAATTATCTTAGTATCTCTTTAACAAAGGTATTAATTAGATAGAACGTTTTAACTGCGAGCAGTTATGTTTCAAGAATACGTCTTTAGAAAGCATTTGTTATTATTCTTTTAGAATTTATTGGAACGTTATATGTGACTTGCATATGATGCATATTAAGTTTTTTGCAATTTAGTATGACTACATAGACATAAGTTTAATGACAAGTACACAAATTATACCCAATACACATCTTAGAGGAAAACATGAGAGTATTTAAAAAGCAGATCAAACGCAGAGATTTGATTTATAAATATTCCAAACCGTAGTCATAAAATATTCGAATTGCATTTTCAACTTTAGTATATGAAAGAAATCATTATTATTATTATTAACGCAAACACAATATCCTCAGAGGTACATACATTAATTAAATAATATATAGGGGTGGCTCAAATGTCGCTTTCAAATGCAGCTAGTCTCTTAGTTATAGCAATTTTCGTAGAGAGTTACTAATTTGTTTCGAATTTTATTGTTATTAGTTTAATCGCAATACACAACTTCTTTACAAACAACAAAAAGAACATTCAACTAAAGCAAAAAAAATTAAACTTAATCGTGCATTACTATTAGTGCAAACCTAAGTAAAAGTAGACTTGAGCAAAGCACTTAAAACATATTATCGAGCATAGAAAATGAAGTTAACTAAACACAGAAAAGAAGTTAAAGTAAGTCGCATTGCGTATAAATATAAATATCGGCAAGAATTGAAGCGAAATAAGATTGCTTGATTGCATTTTTATTCAACTGTTCGGTAGCGCATGAATTGACAGAGACAAATAAGCTAGTTGTATAAAGTTATCGTGAAATATGCACAAACGTGCGCGGCACAAATGAACGAAAAAGTCTACTAGGCAAATGAATATAAATGCAATTTGGCAACTTTATGAAATAAGTAAGTAAGTGCATGCAACATTTCGACGCGCGCATGATGAGTTGAACTCAATATGAGATTTACGATGAGATATATTTATAAAAATACATATATATTGTGCCTGACTCTGTTAATTTTATGTTTAGCACATTATAATTTTAATAAAAAACAAAACTCAACATAATCCAATTTCAGGAAATATTGCGACATTTGCTCATTATCTGATGTTATATTTAGTTGCTTCCTGATGTGTGCAATTAGCCAAATATTTCTATGCCATAAACTATATAAACTGAGTAGTATAGGCAAAACAAAAAAGTTAATTAATTGGTGGCTTCCTTTGTTCTACGAGCTACTGCTGGATTACGTAAGGATAAATTGGAAAAGTTACACGTAACAGGTATTTATTGACCGGCAACAACGAGAGGAAGTAACAAGATGCTGATTTGATCTCAATTTGTCAGGTAATTGTGCGTTATAGTATGTTGTATGTGCTTATAAACTTTGTTTGCAGTGAACCAGAAAATTTATTTAATACTTTGATCTATGCTAATTACATAATATAACTCATTCACGATGCGATTTTAGTTTATAATTAATAATTTTCGTAAAAATTCAAATACTGAAAGTAGACGCGTTATCGATAGCTGGCTGAGGAAAGAGCGTTGTTGCTTTTCATGTTTCATGTACAGAAGGAAAAACTAGTTTATGTATCTTCCACATCGTCTATGCGTACTGAGCTGCGGGAGCATGTAACCTAGCATGGCGACGATGTCTTTTATGTCTCTTCTTCGGTCGTTGCAAGTTGGTTTCACCTCACTTAAGTAAGAAACACCGTTGATTTCATTTTGTTCAGCGTGCTGCCGTTTCTGCTGCAAGCAGTGTGCTTTCTTCAGTCAGGGTCATAGAATCTCTACTTAAGTCCGCTTTACGTTTACCTGTGCTGCTAGGCGAGCGCGCTCGGCGTTCATCGGATTTGAATGGCTAGCTTTTTTATACACATGCACAGGGTCCACGCTCGCTTCTTCGTGAATGACGCCATCCACACAATCGATGGTCCTCCACTCGCTGAAGAATAAGCACTCCAAGTAGTGGTAATACTTAGCAATACCATCAGCGCGCGACGCCAGTACGCTCATTCAGTCCTAGTCCTGCGTTCGGCGTGTTTGTGGCCTGTTCAATCTTCAGTAGACTGGTTACGAGTGCGCTCAGTAACGTTCAGTTCGGTGCGCAGTTTACATGACTACAACGCGCGGGAGTAACAAGTGGTTGATGATCCTGGATAAGCTTCAGGACTAATTTAGTGTGTGCGACCCCTAAGTGCTTTCTTTATCATCTTTCAAGGATTACAAATGACATTGGCATGGTGCAAAAACAATGAACAACCGTGTTGCTAGCAGACAAGAGTCTGAATGACGTTTGAAACACTTGAGTGATTGCAGTGCCTTTAATCAGCAATGGATAACAAAGCGTACCTCATCGCAATCACCTTTTGCGTATTGTTCATTCCTGTAGCCACGAGCGTGATCGAGGAGCGAGGTTAGTACAATATAACTTAGTTTGGAGACGTGATTAGATAACATTTCTTAACCTTTCGCCGATTACTGTTTACTTTTAATTGAAAAAGTAATTCAGGCGTCTTATCATAGATACGCTCACAGTATGTAAACCAATTTAATTAGGCGCTGTGTTCGCAAGAATAATAATGTCACATGAGTTTATCGAATATACATCGTCATAAAATCCACACATTGCGGCCAAGTGCAATGTTTTTAAAACAAACGCACGGTACTGAACTGTAATTAAGCACTGAATTCGTTGGTTTACCACAAATCATAATACGCCTTACCGTGTTGTTGCGATTACAAACCGAAAGCAATAAAATGGTTTATCATTCGTATGTCGACGTTGTGATTTCAATTCGCGAACGGTATTTTCATATCATCGAAATAGGTGTTTGCTTATAAGAAATCGTTATCCTGCATGCTAGCATGCACAATGATTATGCACACACATTCATAAATAACCTTGCCAAGAATTGGCGCTCTCTTTCTCTTTGAGCATGCAAAGTTAGTGTAGCGTTTCGTTGCGTATAATTCCACCTTTGTTTGCATATTATTTCGCTTCGTTCGAGATATATTATTTTATGCACCTTCAAGATGCGTGTGCCTGTTGCGAGCTGCGAACAACATCAGGATTGCAAATGTATTCAATGACACATAAACGTCTTTCGCGCGAACATTTGTTTGTAAACAATGTTGTATGTATTATCAATCGAAAGTTGATCTGCATATTCCTAGAGTATTTTATGCACACCCGTAAGGCGAGTGCAAAGCTTCGAGAAACAATGAAACAAGGAAATTTACTATTTTGTTTAATTATGTGCATGTAGAGGCTCGCGGAGACAGAGTCGCGCTTCATGTGCATGAATGCAAAACGCATACTTACAAACAGCGTGTAATTGTGCGGTATCAATGTGCAGCAGGCGTGAAATATTTTTTAAAAATACTGTGCGACTGCCGGTATACAATTCATACGTCTAATGATATTGCATTGAAGAACAAAAATACGCGCGACTACATAAATCCGCGCATTTCGAAACGGGAATTCGAAATAATAGCAACACGGAATGGATTTGTTATGTAAGAATAATGTGCACGTAAGACAAACATGTGATTACAAGTTGTTGCATTTGTTTGCTGTCCGATCAAGGAGCGTGTGTATGCATTGAAAATGCCATACACGTATCAGATAATTATTGATCATGGAATACGTTACATTGTTTTACAGCACCATTACGTATGACCCAAAAAAGAATGTGATTATACATTGCGCATTCGTGACAACGCACCGTCAAAAAAGTCATGTTGGACTTTGCAAAACTTGCCTTTTAATAGTATGTTTAGGACTTTCTATGGGAAATTGTAGGTTTTGCAATATGCGTACTTATACGACTTGCCAAGAATCGTAAGAAATTAATTCTTCAAACTGAAAAAACTCTAAATTATTGTTGTTGCCAGTGTATTTTTCGCGTCTCGCGGACTGGCTGCAATCCCCAGGTTTAGTTCTTAAATTAAAAAGCGCACCATGTCCCAACTACCTGCGCTTGGAAAATATACGTTTCCATCTAGATTACAGGTCGGCCTCCATCCTCTTTGAGCGCTCCTTCCACGCTTCTCATTCTTATTAAAGCTCACATGTTTTTCTTCCACGGCCTGAATGCTGAAAACATCAATTCACATGCATTCAGGCGATAGTGGTGGCTGCTGCACTTGACAATGAACCACATGATGCATATGCCCGATGGATGCGTATCGTGCATTTGTTAAGCCTGCTGAAGAAATGGAATTGAATTCTTTGCGTTTGGTTAAAATGATCCTCTGAAAAATATTCGTAGACTTTGAATGCGTTCAGGTAATACGTGTTGCACAAATTTGATATTTTTATCCAAGTCTTTCAGTGATGCACTTTTTATTCGACTAAAAGACATTGAAAATTGCTCGTGCAAGCAGTTGTAAAGGAGGCATGAAAACGAATGTCTTCTCCCGTCTGTGGACCAACACCAGTAGCATCTTTAATTATACAATCGTCATTAAGACGGGCGGCTTAGCGCTTAAATTATATTCGTAAAGAACGTCGTCCTCATCCATATTGAGCGTGACACTTAATGTGGCATTAAATGCAATGAGTCTATGTAGATTCGTGTAGAAAACACATGTCACTTGATTGAAAAAACAAGAGAGGCAATTCGTACGAACATCAACCGTATTTGAATTAATCAATTATAACTGTTTGGACTCAGTTTTGCAATAACGGAATTCGTCAATATTGCATCTTTATAATGCATTAAATAGCCGCGCGTTTATTTATATAATTATCGGGTTATTTGTAATTTAATTACAAATAACGAAGTGATAATATCATTAGAATAATATATTACAGTAGCCATGGTGGAGCATATTTTTGTCTCACATTGCGGCTTTGATAAGCACTCTATAGTATGCGTAGGAAATTGATAAAAGAGTGCTGATGTATTGTTAATACCAATCAGCTATTGTTCAACTTCTGGTTGAAGCTGCTTATCGAATTGATTTGAATGGAATGCAATATATGTGCATTCGAATGGAATTTGATGCGGGCGGGCAGTTGGACCTATGAATTGGCCATTCGCTGACTTGCAATCATATTCTCTCACACATATGGCGTGGATTAATTTATTGCAAATGTATGCGCGCGCCAATAATTATTGATGATGGGTGATGCATGTCAAATGCGACTGTGCTTTGTCATCGTAATTTCAACGTAGATACTATGTATTTTTGATGCGATAGCAACCATGTGACAAAAGTGCAAAATCCACATATCTAATTACTTTTGCGCAGAATTTTCTTACACTTGTTTCATTACATATATATTATTACATTTTTATTACGTTTATAATTGACATAAATTCATTAGAAATGCCATAATTCATCGTCGAAATAAATAACCGTTTAAGCGCGACTAGAACTTAGTTGATGAAACGTTTGGTGGCTGTGTTCCCACGCCAAAAATCGAGATTGAACGCAGATACAAAGCGAGCCAGAGCATATTGCGTCTTGTGCACGATATGAGCAAGGAACAGCTGCACGATACGCAGCTAGCTGGTGTGTCCAAGCTGAAAATCATCGTTTTCTTTCGTCGTCCTCAACTTGTTGTGTGTGCCTCGCATGAGGTGCCTCCGCATTTTTGAACAAGTGTAGCAAGTGGCTCTACAAAAAGCAACATTTCGTAATACATATTCGTCTTCTTCGTTACATGCTCCAGAACTCATTTGGAACAAAATTGTTAATATATATTTTACTTTTTTTCCGATGCGCTGTTGATGATTGAAATTTGTTTTGGAATCAGCGTGAAATATAAGCAAACGCATATGATTAATCGATTGATAAACGCGTAAAAAGCTACAACACAAAGTTATTAAACATTCCACACGTTCGTCTTTTTTATAAATGATAGTTTCATATCGAAAATGTAGTTTAGGAAATAATGAATGTTTTCTTTCGCTGCGTGAAGAGTTGGTCTAAGTTCATGATCATTGCTATTGTATATGACTTTACGTTTGCGGCGCGCTCTGCTCAAGTAATCAAGCGCGTTTTATAAGATATCTAATAGAAAATGACCAGCATGTCTGCTACTCGCAGTCGGCGCTACTAAATAGGTTAACAATTATTGACCCTGCATTCTCGAACGAGCGCGCGAATGCTTCGTATTACAACTCCGTGGTCCGTTCGCATGACACCATCATTTGTTTGAAGATCTGTTGTTCAAACACTCTTTTTATATTTCCCAACCAAATTACAATTTGAAAACTAAAGGAGTCGAATACGTGTAGGATCATTTATTTTATTGCAGCATAAAAGTTGAACAGCAATTTTTTTATGAAGTTATAAAATGCAAAGATAAAAGCAGGACTACTGAACTTCCTTTCAAGAAGAAGTGAAGATTTGCTAAGAAGGAGGTGATGTCTCAATTATATGAATTCCCCTCGTAGTTTACTTTCAATCAACTTCTGAAAGATGTCGTCCGATTTGAATATGAGCATTCAACGCGTCCATTTCCTCCTTCTGTTTTTCGTCCTCTTTTTTTCCTCGTTCCAGCCGCATGTCCTTTGCCTGGCTGAATGGCGACAAGCGAAACCATGTTGATGATGAGAGCAGCGTGCACATACACTCTTTTGACAACTTCCGTTCCACCTTCCTTCTTCACAAGAAGCACGCACCTCTCGTCTCCGATCATATCCCGTCTGATCGCCATGCAGCCCATTGCATCTCTTCCACCTAATCTAGAGCGGCACACATGCGTCTGCACACTAAGGTGGCACTGATATTACGACTTCCTGAGCAGCTCATTCGGAAATCGAATGCTACGTTTTATCCGGCTCTCTGCATGCATTATTTATGTGCGTATATGCACTATCAAATGGACCGCAGACAGGATAAGCCAGAAAGAACCCAGCTGTTTTGCTACTTATCCTCTCGCTGAGACTAAAAGGAGAAGAAATGCATTGAGATTCTCAATAAACATCTCTTGAAATGAAAAATAATTAAATGCAATTCAGTAGAAATTCATTCAACAGAAGTGGAACGGAAATTAAACTTTGGAGAAACATTTTTAAAAAGCCGTTTTAAGTGAATTTAAGAGAAACAAAATTGACGTTGCTTTTACAAAAAGCAAAAGTGGTCTTTGCGAATAGAAAATGCAAAAAGGATGGCTTGAAATGCGCAATGGCGTTGCCGTTGCCTTTGGAATACGAAATGACTTTCGATCAATTGCTTTTTGATGCAAGCTGGCAAACTTTTTCATTTATTGCCAATGTATAGCTTTCATAACATCACCAGTCTTCGTTGCCAATCGATGTGCAAGAGCAGTTGAACAAATTTTTACAAACCAGCATGCTCGCTGCTTGACTTGCAAGTTGTTTTTTATGGCGTTTTTAGGATATTTTATATCAAGCGAGTGAACAGTCCAGAGATAATATTATGCCTACCTGTATCTCATATCTATGTAGTCTGCAAGTCAATTGCGGTGAATGCAAGAAGGCGCAACTGGAATGGCCGCTGCATTTATTTACATGGAGAGCGTGCATGCTGCATGCATGTTGCATACTAAGAGGATTGTTGTTGTTGTTGATGTTCGCATCTTGCGTGCAGTGCGTCGTCGTACACGAGTCTTGAAGTATCGTACACACATCGTTGTTGTGTTACTGATGATGTAGCCATTACGTGCACATTGCGTATACTTTGAATTTGTTGGCAAACAGGTTTCGCTTAATTTAAGCCGAATGCGTGCGAATCTACTCAACGACGACATATCATCGTGGATTTGTACGAACGTGCTGTGCGCGATTATCATCAAATTGGCTGTGTTCTGCTGCATCAACTTCAGCATCTTGACATTATTATCATATGTGTCTTGCGCACCAAAGTTCAAATGTCTCTCAAGCCACGCGAGATGAAGAAGCATCTTCTTTTATCTATTTACGTGGCAAGCAGTTAAAATATCTTTAGGAGCAAGAAGCGAATCAAAGTAAATGATACTTCACTAGCCGCTCAACTTTTTGTATGTGGCTTTCGAAATCCAGCATCAACTTTGTGCTTTTTCAGCCTGTTTTCGGCTTCGCTCCTCCGCCCTTTTTGCCGGTATCGAGCATTATATTCGATAATTCAAGGCAGGCGGCCTTTTCTTCTGTGCTCATCTGCACAAGAATGCATTTCTCGAAGCGCACTGTCCGGTACAACAATAGCACATCTAATAGATCTTGTCTCCGTCCACTTCAAGTGCATTATGTACAGGTAAAATTTTGAAATCTGAAGATTTCTAAGAGTTAAAGGTAAATTGTTTTATGACATACACTTGAATTTCACCTCACGTGGGTTTTCCTTTTTTCCGTGTTCAAATATGCAAAATTCCATAAATAAATTTATCTGCGCGCTGATAACAACGATTTTATGATTTTAAGTGCAAATTCGCTTCAAGCGTTTTCTTTCTAAGGAGCGCATACACAATATACACTTCCGCCCAGGCGTCCGTTCAATTCAATATTTGATCTGCTTCCGGTTGCAGTTGCTCCTCATTATGTATCGGCATTATCGGTATGTACGTACGTCTTCATAAACAAGCAATAAAATGAATGAGATATGTACGATGAGAGCACGACGACAAGAAATTCCTGCGAGTGTCGAGCTCGTTGGCCAGCACATAACTCGTTTCTTCGGCTTGTCCTGGAGCGTTTCAGCAGCAAGCAACAGCAGCTTTGGACGAACACCGTTTCTCCTCGCGTAGATTATGTAAACGTGTGTGCACGCTTATTATAAGTGTCCGGCTTTTTATGAATGAAATCGCGCGTTGGATGCTGCCTCGAACATTCATGAAATACAAGAACGAATGAATGAAATTGAAAGAATCTTTGGGTTCACGTTCAGTCACGAATTTGTTGTATACGGATGAAACCTGCATATTTAAAACAAAAATGTTAATTACGTAGCTCTTCTTCGTTTACTGTTTGATGCGTGGGCTCAAAGTTCGAGGAGGATATTTTAAAACACGTCTTTTAATTTTCTAATCTCATCCCGCCTCGGACATTTCGTAACTTAATTATGCGGTCAATCTATATTTGTAAATGCAACGCGTGTTTAAAAACCGGCCAACTTACGAGAAATGCCCAGGAGCTGGGAGCGCAATACGAACAAGGAGCAAACAAAACTGACTCGGTCTGCCATTGCATTCGCGGAGCGTAATGAATTGCAATGCATTCAGAACAACGCGACTGGTATTGGATAACATCAACTTCAGCGTGTCGTCGTAGTCGTCTGCATCTCGCTGCTAGTAGTAGTCCGCTGTTGATGCTCTTTTTCTGCAATATCACCGCTTTTCTTCTTGCGCTGCACCATGGGCTTCTGTTCTACGAACATTAACTCCAGTTACGCGGTTGCTTCGTTAGCCTCGCGCTCTTACATTGCATATTTAATGTCGCTGCTACAGCAGACGCTCTATTGCTTTAGCAATACACAGGAAATTTACCTCGGTGCCGTTCCTGCCTTCGCTATTAATAACAAACAAGATCTCTCTCTTCATCTCGCTTCTGTTGCGCGCAGTGTGCTGCTATTAAATTGCTATAAATATGCGATTGAGAAGGCTCGTTATATTTATCAACTTTTTTATGATTGGTTATGATGACTTTTGCCTGTTTGTGCATGCATGTTTATATGATTGCACATTAATATACATGTATCGAAGTGAACGGATTTGCAGCATTCGTTGTAAACTAGTTGCCATTATTATTATTATTATTGTTATGATTTTATTCTGATCGACGTTTACTGCATAATTAATTAGTTTCTTTATAAAACGCGAGCATGGCACGGCGCGGCGCGATTTACGTTGTCCTTAATCAACTTGCCAACAAGATATTATAATTTACAACGAGTTTTATAGAAGTTAATTATCTCTTCAACAGTCTGGAAGCGCGCACGAGTCGAAAGTACGATCACTCTGTATAAATTGTATTGTGTCATATGCCATAGACCATGACAATTATTGTAATTTTAATGCGTTCATCGAACCATAATTTCAATTTCACAATATTATTTTAGTGACGCTTTTTTACAAGCGTTTGAAGCTAAAACAGAAAAAGCAATGTTGCAAACACTCCTTTTTGGGCAAAAAAGTTTAAGATGTTTAGTGTCTAAAAATAGTTGGAGTTAATTGAACGAATGGTAAATAAAAGACAACGTAATGTTGAATTAAGAAAGTTGAAAGAACATTTAACTAAATGCATATTGCGTGCTGTTAATAATTGAACAATCTTCAAATATTTACTTCCCAATCTTCGACAGTGTGTATTGTATTGAAAGAGTATCGTATTTTATACGCGTTGTTTTCGTGGTAAAATATATTAAAATGCAAACACTGATCATATTTCATGCAGTTCGAGGGCGCTTTTCCCAACGTCTTCAGCCATCACAAGATTGGCGCTTTGCGTGGATGCTCGAGGAGCGGATGGCAGCTGTTATGTGTCCGTGTCCGGAATTGACTAGTAAAAAACACTGTAAAGATGCAGAGGAAGAGGAGGAGTAAACTAGAAAAATATTCCATAAATTTTTCGACAAAATATATCCGTAGAAAAACTTAATCTACTTCCAGTTGTTTGGGCGTCC
>JARJDV010002371.1:0-26724 GCA_030264675.1 Anaulacaspis nigra
CCGGTGACACATGCGAAATTACTGCAAAGTGTTATACCTGCTAAACACTTGCTGATCAGTGCGCGTGGTCCGATCGCGAGCAATTGTTGAATTTCACTTTCGTGAATTACGTCGCCTGATTTAAGGTGGTCCAACCGCTTGTTTCTCGTTCGGCAGCGAATTTTGCAATACGCAATCTCTTGTTCCATATTTTCGAAGGCGCGTAAAAAATTATATTAACTAACAGTCGCTTCAACGTAACTGATTGAATCGGACACATCGTCACAATGTCGTACACGGCGCTAACGATAAAATATTTGCTGTTTTTGTTCAATCTCCTATTTGTGGTAAGTCGCTTATTGTTAATATCGTAGTTTCAGGGTTACCAGTGTTCGACATAATGCAATTAACAACAACGTTTTTTTTGCGTCCATTTTAGTTAACAGCGCTTATCGTGCGTTGTTAACTGTTTACCATATTTTAATAAGCGCTGTATGTACAGCTCGAATACACAAATGCCAGACAAAATAAGATGCTATCATTACGAATAAGTATAAAGCGTAAAACTCGCCAAGTTTCAAAACACTTATCACAATATTGGACGCGTCAGAGAAACTTATTGTATTGATTCGAATGACTAATTTTCAGATAACAGGAATTATACTCATATCAGTTGGTGTCACCGTTAAGGAATACTATATTACCTATGAGGACTTCCTGGATCAACAATACTTTTCAACGCCTAATCTACTAATTGCGATCGGAGTAATAATCTTTATTATCGCTTTCTTCGGCTGTTGCGGTGCAATCAAGCAAAACTACTGCATGTTAATCACGGTTCGTAACTGAATAGCTGCAAGGCATCGAATTTCTTCAGTTTACATTAATGTTTTATTGTTCCAGTTTGTTGGCTTGTTGGTATTTATTTTCATATTGGAGTTCGCAGCTGGAATTAGCGGCTATGTACTCAAAGGCGCAACTGCAGACTATCTCAATTCAAGCATGGAAAAGAGTATGACCAAGTATCAAGAAAATGGTACCAATGAAGCTACAGAAGTTTGGGATCTGATTCAAAGGAAAGTAAGTTGTATTGTAAACAGCGCAGTTTTATTTGCATTTTCATACCTAATCTTTCAGTTTGAATGCTGTGGCATTAATGAGCCAGTTTCGGATTGGGAAAAGGCATTGAATGGATCGATTCCATTAAGCTGTTGTACGATTCCAGTTGGAACTGTGAGTTTTTATAATTGCACATCGAGTGCGCGTGGATTTCATAAAAATGGATGTATGTATGCTTTCGGTGATTACGTGCGCACCCATGCTGTTACGATTGGTTCCATCGGAATGACATTCGCTGCTGTGCAGGTAAAAAATAATTCATAAAAGTAGAAATTGTTTAAAACAATATCCACATTATTGTGCATTGTTATTCCAGGTGCTTGCAATTGTGTTTGCCTGTCACTTATCCAAACAAGTGAAACAAACGTACGTGGCGTATCAGTAAATTGGATAACCCCAAACATGGGAAATTATTAGATACTGATTTGTTATATTCCATCTGTGACATAATAATTCTTCATACTAAGTGAAACTTCTTTAGTATCTTAAAATTTATTAATACAATTTAAAATTAATTGTTATTGAATAGTAATTTAATTCTCAAATCATATATTTTAGGAATATTCTGAATAGCATAATGTATCATTTAAAATTGTTTCATTTAAAAGTCATCAGCTCATAAGTCTAACTACACACTGGAAATATGATTAAAAAATAAACATTTACTTAAATATGTAATTCAAAACTGGAAAGTTTCATAGAAATTTCCCCAATTAACCCTCAAAAACTTGTTTAATGTTTCGTGCCGGAAACTTTTCAAAATATTTCCAGTACTTAGGCAACTCTTTAATCGGTTGGCGATGGACAAGGATTCAAGACATTAGTTCGTACGTGTTCGGTAGGTGCAAAATACATTTATGTGTCATTTTTGTGTCAGTTGATGTCAGTTTTCCAATGCCATAATTCAGCATAATTTATCAATGTGGTAGACTCTGGTAGACTCGGTTAGGTTGTAAAACATGAGTTGTCATTTGCACGTTTGATCACCTGGTGTCCCAATTAAAATGTGATGCGTTCGATTACAGAAAAAATGTGTACACGTTTCGTTTGTGGTCGTTATAGGTGCGAGGCTAATTTGCTATTTTGTAGGTGAGCGGAATGAGAGCACGAAACAGACCGCAAGCATAGTGCAATTGCCAAATATTGATAAGCACTAGCTGGAAACTTCGGCGATGTCGGAGTCGTCGACGTCGTCTGGCGGCCAGCCCCAGTGGTCGATGTATTCGGCGTCACAGAACCTCGCTGGCGTCTTGAATGATCCCAACAAAGGCAAGCAAACAAACTTTTTTGTGAAGACATGGGGTGATGGTTTTGTGGACAAATCCGAAATTGAACGCAGCCCTTTCTTGCCGGAAATTAATCATACGCATTTCGATTCGTACCTTAAGAAGATTGGAAAACGTTTTCGACGGCACCGCAAGCAATCCAACACCAAACTAGAAACAGCAAGGATCAGGACAAAGAGTGAAAACAATTGTGAGGTTGACAACATTCCAGAGATATTCCTCAGGCAGGAGTTTCCATTAAACAATCCAAAAGTGTTTAGCCAAGTGTTTGGCACGATGGAGGATGAGCATAGTTTACATGAATCATTAACACATTACTTAGACATTGTTGAAGTACAAATTGCCAAGCAAGTCTCACAGAAATCTGGTGCTTTTTTTCATGCTATGACATCACATGACACCATCATGGAACAGATGGGTACTGCTAGCGGTGAAGTCCGTTTACTGAGGAAGAAAATGAAATCAGTTGATGATAATTTAGCCAAAAATTCACTCAAATTATTAGCAATGGCACGTTCTAGGTCAAATCAGACAGCGCTAGTTGATAAAATAAAATTTATGTCAACTGTTTTGCAAACTCAACCAACGCTGCAATTACTTCTAAGCTCATCAGATTATGTTGCAGCTTTGGAGCTCATTGAAAGTACCCAGCAAGTCCTGGCTCGTGAATTGGCTGGCGTTACAAGCTTAAGACATTTACCTTCACAATTGAAAGAAATGTCGCGTCTAATTGATAAAATGCTAACGACTGAATTTGAACGTTATGCTGCTGCCGATCTGCATCGGCCTATTGATGCTCCAGAAGGAGTACTCGAACCGGAGCGTCTGATTTCATTAGTTGCTGGACTTCTACGCCAAAATCATTTAAGCTTCTTGGAGGTCTATAAGCAAGAGGCAGTCACCGCTGCGCAAGCAGTACTTAAGCAATTATTAATTGAGCAACTAGCCGATGATGATGGCGATCACTGTCTCACTGGTTCTGGAGAATCAACGCCTACTTTGGATGCATCGCATTGGTTGCGAATGTTGTCACTTGCGAGCGATGCACTCGCCAAGCTAGTGAATCGTGTAAAGGACGTGCATGATGTAATCAAGCAAACAGCGCAAATTAGCGCTGGTGTCATAAATGCTAGTGAAGCTTCTAGTCTACTGCAAAGTCAACAAGAGAAATTTCTACATCGTGATGATCTGCGACGGGTTGAGACGAAGCTTAAAGACTTACTGGTATCCATCTGCGATTATTGTCATGAACGCCTCGCATCCTTGATGGGCAAACAATCAGAGAAGCAAAATGTATCAGCGACCCAAATCAACGAGCTGTCTGTGATCGTCGACGATTTCACGGACGTATGCGAAAAGATCTGCGGGCGGGAAAGTTCAATTCTTAAAGCCGGCTTTAAGATACAGGCGGGCAACTACGTAAATAAATTCCATAGTCAACGTAAGAATAAGCTTACACTGCTCTTGGATACCGAGCGCTGGAAAGTTGCGGACGTGCCGCAAGAGTTTCAAGTGCTTGTAGAGAAGTTGTCATCTGGAAGCGTGCTCGAAACCATTCCTAATTCATCCGCTGTAAATAATAATAAGAACATTGCAGACTGCCTCATAATAAACGGACAGAAATATGTAACTATCGGTACTGTATTAATGATGATACGTTTAATTAGTGAGTATTGTGTGTGCGCGCATGATTTGCCAATGCTTGCGGGCGTGATCTATAGACACTTGGCTGAGTTGCTTAGGACTTTCAATTCACGATCCTGTCAATTGGTGCTGGGTGCCGGCGCGCTCAAAACAGCCGGATTGAAGACAATCACCAGCACAACTCTGGCGCTTACATCTCGCGCTCTTCAACTAGTCTTGTGGCTTGTGCCACATATTCGTGCTCATTTCTCTGCCATTTCCAACGATTCGCTATCGGCGCTGGACACCGTCGAGAAAGATATCGGACACCACATTCAACAGCTCGAAACCAAAGTGCTCTCCATTATGAACGCTCTGCTTGGTGAATCCCTCAATGAGTGGGATGCGAAACCGCCAGTTCCCTCAAAGGTGTTCCGGAACATTTCCAAACACCTAACGAAACTGCATGAGGCTGTTAGTACTGTTCTGCCCAGCGAACAAGTGACTGATCTTTACGAAGTAATACATAAAAATTTTAAAAGTCGATTACGGGATCAACTTATTAAAATGAATATTCAAAATAATGGTGGACCTCAGCACGGCGTAGTTACGTCCGAACTTACTTTCTATATTGAGACTTTACGGACTATTAATGTGATACCCGATAAACACCTGTCTGACAAAGCCATGGATGATATTTGGCTAAAATAAGTTTATTACATATTAGGAAACAAAATTATTAAATATATATATACGATGTTATAAAATTAACATCCTATCTTGATTATTCCCTTGAGGAAGTGAATTACCGTAATAATACATTAGTCCTCCTTTTAAAAGTTGACTTATATTGATCTAAACGCCCTCTGCGGCCGGCACGACTAATAAGAGGAAAACAATATAACCTAACATGTAGTAAGTGTCATCGGTGGCAGAGCAACAGTTCTTGGAGTGTTATTAGTCTTTTAGTGAATTAATAACAATGTCTAGATCTGCAGCAGTGAAGAAAAAGGTAATAATATAAGCTCCTCTTAACGTAATTGCATAAATTGTGGTTTAAGGTGCAAGCGCCAAAGAGTTCCACTGATTCAAGTTCAGCCTCATCAAGTGATAGCTCTTCTTCAAGCTCCTCATCAAGTTCAGATTCATCATCCAGCTCTGATAGTGACTCATCCTCCTCACATGCCTCAACAAAACACACCAGCACTGAGCAATCAACTCAGGCCAAGAAACAACCTGCAAAGAATACATCAACAAAATCAACAGATGAAAAGCCAGCCACAGGTAAAACAAAACCAAAACCAGCGCCTGCTAACAAATCACAAAAACCGCCTCCAAAAGCAACAGCTTCTTACTCTTCTGAGGATGATAGTTCCAAAACACAAAAAAATAAGAAAAAGACACCCCCAAAACCAAAAGCATCAGTACCAGCCAATATTAAGAACCCACCCAAAATTACTGGTGGGAAGGTACCACCAAAAGCCAATCCTGCAGCAAAAGCCCAACAGGCTAAAATAAAAGAAAACTTGAAGAACAAATCACTCCAAAAAAGTGCCAATACTAAGGCTGATGCAAATAAGAAAAAGAGTATATTTTCACCTGAAAACAGCTCAGAATCTGAGCCAAATGAGAAGCCAGTGCCAAAAACACAAGCACTCAAAGCAGCTGCAGTTAAACCAAGAGCAAAAGCATCCCCAAA
Organism: Anaulacaspis nigra; assembly: GCA_030264675.1. Classification (NCBI taxonomy): domain Eukaryota; kingdom Metazoa; phylum Arthropoda; class Insecta; order Coleoptera; family Staphylinidae; genus Anaulacaspis; species Anaulacaspis nigra. The sequence continues at coordinate 5,707 of JARJDV010002371.1, forward strand.
AGTAATTGAACCGAAACGAATCAACAAACGAGATAGTAAGTTAAAATCAAAGGAAATTATTAGTTCTGCAAGTTCTACAGCCAGTAGTACAAACTCAAGTAGCAGTTCTGACTCAGATAGCAGTGCATCAGGCTCAGACACGAAAAAGTCATCGCCCAAAAAGACTGCGAAGAAACCGGCAACTACTGCTACTGCACCAGCCTCGTCTCAAAAAGAAATAGTTGTAAATTCAGATTCGGAAACTGAATCTAAAGAATCTAAGCAAACGACTCGCAAATCTACACGTACATCAAATACGCGAAAATCGAAGCATGTGTTAGGCAAAAATGTCTACAGTGACACAGATTCAGACACTGAAAGCACAAAGCGGTCTTCGTGTCGATCTCCCGTCAAAAAGGCGCCGGTAGTCACCAAAGGCAAGGCGAAGAATAAGAAGAACGATGTAAGTAAGAAGGCGGAAGTAATTGTCGCCGAAGACCGGAAGTGTCCGGTGGAGACGTGCAACAGTAATGGACATCTTGGCGGGCGGCTAGACAAGCATTTCACAGTCGATGCGTGTCCTTTATTCCATAATATAACTGCCAACAAGTGCAACGACAATTATCAAGAGCGCAAGAAGCGCGAGGAAGTTCGAAAGAAGCTTGTGGAGGGTGCAAAGAAATCCCCTCGGGGTGCAGGCCCGAACAGTGAGCAGAAAGCATACATCCAAAAGATCAAAGATTCGCGAAGTAGTTTTAAAGGCGAGAGTGCCGATGAGGGAAAAGTTATATCTGATCGCAATGTTGAACCAAACTTGGAGAGCTTCGTGCCAGAATACGATTTAAAGTTGTTCCGCGATGCGCAAGCAATGTCCAGCGAGAAAATAGAAGAGGAGTTGAAGATGTTACCCAATACTAAAGGTAAATGCATTAATATCAGATAAATTAAATACACCAAATTCAAATCTTTCGGGTAAGGTAATTCGATGGCAGCAGTAAATCTTGGAAGATGGCACCACGTACATCAGAATTTGAATTTCTTGTAGTCGGCAGTTCTAACTTATGCCTCATAATGTTAATTTTTTACAGGTACAAAATATATAGAAATGGGCAGATTCGAAATGGAGGTGTGGTATCAAAGTCCATACCCAGAAGAATATGCCCGATTACCGAAATTGTACATTTGCGAATTCTGCTTGCGATATATGCGTGGACGGACTGTACTGCAAAGACATGCAGCAAAATGCGTCTGGCGGCATCCGCCCGGCGAAGAAGTATACCGCAAGGATAAAATCAGCGTCTGGGAAGTGGATGGGAAACGCTATAAACAATACTGCCAGAATCTATGCCTTCTCGCCAAGTTCTTCTTGGACCACAAAACGTTGTACTTTGACGTGGAGCCATTCCTCTTCTACGTTATGACCATGTCCGACCAGGAGGGCTGCCACACCGTGGGTTACTTCAGTAAGGTGAGTTACCACCGCTTTATACTTGCTGCGCAATTTCTTCGCTCGTCTGGCGTGTCTGGCTTTGCTGATATTTGCGTAGTATTACACCCCGGTGGGGTTGGTCGCGTCTGCCCTCAGTGCTGCAGCTGATGGTGGTGGTAATACGACTGCAGCGCGTTTTGGTTACCGCCGTTGGTCGTGTGGCGGGGGAGTTGCACCCGGCCAGACGCTCAGGTCATCGACCGGCGGCGGTGCATGGCGGGCGGTTGCGATACGTCGCGACGCCGCTTTGCTTTCGTCACACTCGCCGTTATCGTAGCGCCGGCTGCACCGTGCACACACAAACATTGGCTGCGGCGGCGGTAGCAGGAGCAGCAGCGGCGGTGTGGGTGCATGTCTGCCCCACACGAACCGCGCACGACGCAGACGTCCCATCCCAAAATGTGAGTGACCCACACTCCGGCGACGCGGTTTGCCGCCCAAACTTGCGCGTCGCGGCGCAACTTGTGCATTGTTGGCCCTTTTGCCGCGCCACCGCCGCCGCCGCCGTCGTCGCTATGCTATCATTCATTTGCCATTCAACATCGCCGCGCCAAAAATTCATTTAGCTAATCCCACAAGGGGGTTAGACGCACAAATTCGCAACGTGTGGGAGACGTGTTGCTAAATTTCATTTTGCGCTCGCAATTGACTGATGCGACAGGCGGTTGCGTTGTTCTTAGACGGCATGCACGCCCGTCCGCCTTGCCTCGTCGAAAACAGAACGAAATAACCGCACGCATGCACTATGTATGCAAATGCGTGCATTTTTATGAAGTAATAAAATAGCACGTGGTGGTACACGATTATAATATGCGGAAATGTATTCTTTTCATATCTCCTGCGCGCTTTTGACCATGCACCACTCGCCCGTCCAACAAAGGAGTCGTGAAAACTCGCTTAGACTAATTGCGAAAATACGTGCGCCGTGTATGTATGCGACGAACTCGTCCTGCGTGGAGAGTGGGCAGAACCGCCGCTTGAAATCGGTTTCGGCGAGCACACCACACACACCGTTTTATATGCGCAGATATTAAAAGAGAGACCAGACAGCTTTTTATATGGCATTAAACATTCAGACTGCGCCAGCCAAAGGAGTGGAAAAAAGACCAGCAAAAGCGACCGACGACGACGACGCTAACGAAAAACACTTTGTTTTCTGTTCAAGGATTTACACTTTCGTATTTCTTTCGTGGTTTTGCTTATTCAACTAATTCAATCAGCTAACTAATATAGTAATCTCGTTATTATTGTTGAATTTCGCAAGATATGTTCACATGCGCCGTTGGAATTTTCCAAAATTAATTGAGCTTTCATCCAGCGTTTACGTTAGCTAAGTTGATCGGAAATGCGACACCAGTTGTGGATATACCGCCTCTTTACTCCAGCTATAAAATGAAATTTGTTTGTAGCGCAAGCGAGCGAACGAACGAATGTTCGCGTAGCGTATGCAAAAACGAAATTTCGAATTTTTATTTTCGTCGCGGCCTTGGAATACTTCGCCACCGAATGATGCCAACCGAGAGAAAAAAAATCCGCAAAAAGAATGTTTGCAGAATACGTGTATGTGTGTTGTGTCCAACGCAACGTATGCAAGTAAGCGAACGAAGAGAAACCGGCGACGAATTAATATTTCACTAGCAATCGCACATTACATAATTCGCGTGTTTATACAGAGAATGGAGACTTCTTAGAAATCATCCAAGTCATCTACACACGTGGCGCGCGCGCATACAATGCGATACAATGAATAAACAATATTCGCGCACTGTGGATGCGCGAATTCATATGATTTGCACGTTTTGTTTGGCAAATGTACAATTTTGGTATTTCCATATTTCCACATTTGCCCGTGTGCGTAAATCGTCGTGCGGTAGCGTTCGAACATTTCGTCGCTGTTTGCGCTGATTTCCTCCACCTTGAGGCGCGACAGGAAAATTGATATTGATTGTTTATAACGAGCGCACGGACAGCGAATAACCTACTAACCTCATATAATATAATTAATTGGTGAGGAGGAGTGCGTTTCCAGGAATTAATATCATTATTAGCGCCATACACATTATGTAGCGAAACCTTGAAGATGGCAACAGCTAACAACATGAAATAGCAATTACATACACCAAAACAAATAGCTAAATAAATAGACGTACACGATGCGCGGTGCGCCTTAGTGCCAAGTGAGACGTATTCGTTGAGAGCAGGTTTTTTCCCCTGGCCGTTTTTCGGCCGCGGCCCCGGCGAAAGAACTCTCCGGCTAATTATTCAAGGTTGCGGATTTGCGATATGCGAAATTTAGCGAATGCGTCGAGGCTAGCGCAAAGTACACAAAACGACGCGACCGCCCGGCCAGCGGTGATGTAGTCGATCGCGATTGCGAATGCAAATCGAGGCGAGCGCGCTGCGTGAAAATTGCACTGCGCAGCGCCTCTATTTATAGCTAATTAAGCGAGCTAATTAATTAATTAGTGTGTATGATTGCGGACATTTAGATGAAATTGTACGCTACGCGCTCTCGCCGTACATATTCAACGGTTCCGGTCTATATCTTCGTTTCGGTATTGTGAATGAAGGCAATGAACGTTGGCAAAGAAAAGAGGGACCGTCGACCCCAATCCTGGCGGTCTTCGCATCTTTCGTGAAAACTACGTATCTATCGCGTGACGCATGCCTCGCTGAAGATGATGGTATGTACCATCATCATCAAGCGGCTGGTGGAAATTGTTTATGACGCACATGACATGCGCTTGTGGTTATCAGCGTTTGTGCAAGTGTCTATTCGTTTTTTTAGATTTTATTGAACCATCTTTTGTGGTATGCGGACAATTCAGAACTTTTTAATGTCAAGATACAGTAATTTTCCTTGGTTGGATGACACTATAGCAATGAAGTAATTAAACCCGAAACCGGAAGTCGCAATAGCCAAATGAAATTTCAATCAGTGAATTCCAAGGTGAAACGAATTATATTATCCACAAATTCACTCATTGTATTTTCATATAACCGTAACACACTTTTTCCTGGTCGATTAAGATTCGAAAGAATGTGGGAAAATATAAATTTCTCTGCGCGGAAAAAAAAAGAAGACTTTCAAGTTAAGCAAGCAAGTAGGTAAATATTTGGTAGCGAGGTAAATTGTATAAAAAGCACTGGAAACGCCATGATCTCATTTAATATTATAAATAACATAAAATAATCGACGAGCGAAAAGAGGAGACACGAGAGTCACTCGCGTATAAAATCAAGTCTTGAAATAAAGCGGGCCAAAAACACAACACGCGCACGCAAACATACGCTCGAAAATGTAATTCATACGCAACAATGAAGACGAGCCGAACACGAATAGTGCGCGCACTCCATAAAATATAAAAATATTGTTTGCCGCCGCCGCCACGCCACCGCACCGCACCGCGGTCGAAGAGACGAAATTATACCGCGCGCCGCATGCTCTCCTTTTGTTGCCTATGTACTTTGCGTATAATTAGAGCTAATTAATGCTACGTTATTTTCCCCAAAAATTATTATTTATACATGCACACATTAAGTACGTGTCTTCACCGGCTTGATTGTTGTTTTATTGCGTTATTATTGTTCGGAAGGAGCGAGTGAACTGAGCGAACCCGCTAAGAGGTCGAACGCGAACTGCTACTATCCACTGCGCGCATACATTTATTGTTGTTGGATGTCTCTTGTTAAATATGTGATTTTCTCTTGGTGTTTTTGGTTTACCGCGGTTAATGAGTTTTGCCATATTAAACGATGTACAGACATTGAGCGCAAAAATGTGGAGATTAAGTGCCAATTAGAGTATAACTAATAATTAATGTCTACACGCGGAAGTAGTTACACTTTTCTCACAGTATTTAATTTTACAGTTGGCGATTAATTTCCATTTTTAAACAAATGCAAAATGTTACCTTTTGAACGAAAGTTGTAGGCACTCAAATGAATATGATATTTTACATATTCATTGCTCGTTTTATTAGGGCGGCTAATGTTGGAACAAATTTTTCGATTGTTTGGTGTGTTTTATGTAGTTTGCGTGCATATGATTTAAATTTTAATCGGTTAATTTCGACCGGTAGTCGGCATGAAAGACGTGTTTTAAAGCCGGTTGAGTATGACTCACAATATTTTGCTGTTGTTTCGTATTCGATGATTAGTAATACATGCTCTCACCGATTAGTAATGGTGCAATCCCTTCAAACATCTTTTGTTGACGATTATAATCTTGCATTCTTGTCGAACTGACTCATTGGTTTATTGTTCGACTAAATAATTTTGTCTAGCCTATGATTTATGTGGCCGGCCATCGCATTTTCAATGCGTATTTGCATTGAAACTGTATTATTACCGAGACGAGAGTGGGAAAAGAAATTTCACAACGCCCATGTGACATTTGCGCGAGAGGATATTCGAATTTGCATAGAGATTTGTTTAATTGATTTCGGATGTTGTAGATTGCTAAGTAATTATTATGAACGATGATGTTTACTGATCGCTTGAACATTCATTAAATGATCCTTGAAGTTTGCTCGTACGTATTTGGAGTTTTCGTTATTAATTTTCTAATTTCGAGCAAACTTTGTTGGCAAACTGTCATGTTTAGAACTCGTTAAAAAATTGTTTATCATTAACTATATTCCATGCAAAGCCGGATAACATAAGGTAGAGAAATTAACTTGTTAAAGTTATGTCTGCTTTCATAAAATCTTGAAAACGAGTAGAGATCTAAGAAATAATTTGCAATTTGTTTTCCAGCTCTTTCTTAAAAATCGCTATACCCGTAATGGTGTTATTCAACGAGTTAATAGTTTAATAGGAAATTATTTGTTTTTACGGCGGCCATAACTATTTTCTGGATTTTTTGCATGTCGTAAAATTCTTAAAAATTGCCAGCTATGGCTGGCAGGCAATTGAGAACATGAAAACTGCCTAATTATTTATTAAGAAAGTTGTATGTTAAGTAGTACTTGAAATAAGATGAAATGCACTGCGGGCGAAATTTGCAATTCGTGTTATCGATACATTCGCCATGTATGAATAATCCGCCTGCATGCATCATTGAATTAAGCGGAAAACGGATGTAATGTGAAGCAATTAAAACACACATGGCCGAGGCGCTTCTAGGCGCACATAGCGTAAGCAGGCGAACCAACGTTTATGAATGAACCACCCACGCACACGTACTCCTTACGCTCGTTGCGCAAACGTACACCACGTATGTACTTAGTTATTAGAATGCAACTTAAATTAGCATCGCACGCGCTCGCTTGCTCGCACGCTCACGCCGGTGCACACTGCGCATAATGACACATATGCCATGCACATTGGCCGGCGTGCATTTTACTCGCAGTCGGCAAATATAGAAAAAGTTGAGTAGTATGCATATTGTATGCATTCGCGTTTGCCATTACGCGAAATGAGTCACCCATTGCCTCGTCTCGCATTCAACCGAAACGCGCTGATGTGTGATAAATGTTCGAGAATAGTTTCACTTTATGCGCGAGCGATATTTGCAGACTCACTGCGTATAAATATTGGCCGCGCGCGCTCGCGCTATCGTTAAACATTTTTAATGTCACCCGAACGACACTGATGTAAATCGCAACAACTTATTTAAATAAATGCGTATGTGGTGCGCTGTGTATAACAGTCACATTGGTGTCTTTGACTTGAAAATTTCAGTTGCATTCGCTTGTGACATGCGACAACATTTTTTGAATGCTGCAGACTACTAGAAGTTCAACTATTAATTGGCTGCACAAGTGGCTAACGAATTCGTTACACTCATTACACGTCGTTTCACGAGCCGCTGCATGCGTGCAATTAAAATTTAGCGTATGTGTAACACAACAAAATATTACCTGCTCTCCTAGTTATTATTACGTTTACACACTCGCGCTGGGAAGGGCGGGCACGCGGGCAGGCAGGCAGGCAGGAAAAAGTGCATACGCGGTTTTTACATCGGCTCGGGCGAAGAGTCCAATTTAATTAATTAAATGGCAGTAAAAAAACTTAATCAGGAAAATAATCATATTAATGGTTTCCTCAGTAAAAATCGAAAAAATTTCCATTGAATAATTTCGACACTGTTGGCTGTGGTTGTTTAATTAATAACTCAATTAATTACGATACAATGAAAGGCACATGTTTAATTATCCACTCAACTCGTCTTGAATACGAACCGAGTATAATGAATATTTTGTGAAATGAACGCATTTTTTAATTAATTCCGCGCATAATTTACAATTTCGTTCGTTCTCGTCCTATGAGACTTTTACAACAATGCACAGTGAGCTAAACTCATAACTAGGAATCCCGTAGACTATTTTTAAAAATTAATGCTTGTACTTAAGCATGAGGAACAAAATATCCGTCTATTTGGTACATATTGGTGCGAATCGTTAAGAAATTCCCGGTTCTTGTTTTAAAATCGCGAAAGAAATTTGCGGCTCTCAAAACCTTAAGATTTCTGCATATAAGAGGCATCTCATGGTATCTCTTTTTTCGATTTTATCACACAATTTTTAATGTGGCTAATGTAGCAATTCATTTAATATCAATTTATATGCGCGCGTTTAAATTAATCTCAATTTGGAGGAAGACAAAGCTTATGGTAATTTTTGTTCTAGCTGCCTGACTTTACTACCAAAAATACACAGTGATTAATTCCCACATAAATTATCATAATGTAAGACGGAATGAAAACTCGAGAAAGGAAACGATGCAGGTTTTTCGCACAATTGCTGATTCGAATTTGTTTACGTGAGTCAGACGCAGCGTTAATTGTGCGCTCATGCTAATTATTGATGTCATTTGTAGACGATTTAATTCGACGGATGAAATTGTTATAATTCCGCAATTTTGCTCTGAATATGCAATGTTAATCGCTGACTACGTTTGCTCATCGTCTGAGCATTGAGCGTTTTCGCGCACATTTGTGTACGCATATTTTTATCGTGTGTCATTCAACATGTACAACGCTTTTATTGAACTAAATGGAGACCGAGTGAGCGGTTTATATTTTTAGGATAGCGCAAGGGTTATAACTCGCCGAGTAATTGTTTATAAATATTCAAATTCCTCATCGACCATTGGAATTTCCTTATTTATAATTGAACAGTTGTTACGCGTGGATCACATGCTAGGCGTTGCGTTTGCGTACGAAGCAAACTATTAGAATTTTGAAATGTTTTAAGGGTGGTTTTCTTTCATTAAAGCTAAAATTTTGAGGCTGAGTTATACGTTGAATAAATATTGCCTTCCGGCATATGAATTCAAGAATTCGCATAACCAAAGCAAATTGTGTGTAACCCTGAACTCTAAACACAGCGCAACACTTAAAAATCGCATTGCATTTTCGCAAAATTTATAGCCATTGTGCTCGCTCGCACATCTCATGAGAAGAAGTATGTGTATTGTGGCAGCGCGAGCGCGTAAAAAAATGAAGTCAAGAAACTGGCCGTGTGGCGCGTCATGAAAGGAAATACGTGGAATTTCTGATGAAACATCATGCGCCCGGCCAAGTCACTTTGCTTTCCAGCGCAAAGCTTGAGCTGGTGCACGCGATGACTCATTGGATGGAAGCGCGCGTCAACCATCACCGCCAAGTGCATTACGTTTACCATCCTAGGCTTCTAAGCAGAGCGCGCAATGCAAATGCGAAATTTGCAACCTATTTTCATATTGATTGCATTTTAGCTCAACTATGCCGTCTCTTTGATTGCAGGAGAAGAACTCGTTCCTCAACTACAACGTCTCGTGCATTCTGACGCTGCCGCCTTATCAGCGCCAAGGATACGGCCGTCTTCTCATCGACTTCAGTAAGTGTTTGAACAATCATTTTCATACTGCGATCGATGCAATGCAAACTTTTCAACGTTTCATTAAGAAACTCGGGGAAAAAACGTGAGTAACTTGAACGACACACACGTAAAATGCAAACGAATTTGTATTTACAACTGCATTTTTCATCGAGGGCGATGGTAGTACCTAAGTGAAGCGAATTGAATAATGCCGTAGTGGTGCGCGTATGAATAGTAACGAGCTGCAAACAGACGGTGGTAGCGGCAGAGGCGGCGGCGGCGGCGCCGGGGCGGAGTACTGCGTGTGCATGCATGGTCGTTAATGTGAATGACGTCACTCATTGACGCGCGGTGCGACGCCGCCCTCGCCGCGACGGGCACTTGTGCGTCGCCAGTCGCGACCGCGAGTCGCATTGCACCCATTCCGCGTCGCATGCATGCATGTATCCGATCGTAATTACGGCGCATTAACGCACTCTCGAAATGCCGTGGTGCGCACTGCAATCGCAGACATGCACCTTTGAAGCGCGTCAAAGTGCGCCTCGAGGTGGAGGAAAATGCCAACTTTTGAACGCGCGTGTACGCTGTACATACGGTACGGTATCGTACGCTGCAGGATACGGTGGGATACGATGCGATATATGCGCGAAACGGCGCCAGACGTCCGTATCGATCGCGCCAGGTCAATACTCGACTATATACCGTAGCGTCGTTTCTCTTCGTTCTCCTCGCCTTTATTTCATTTGGCGCATCGCATCCCCGCATGTGTGTACCGCGACGCAAACGCAAACGCGCGCGCACACGCCATTCGCAAAACAATGCGCATTACGCCGCCGAACGGTACTTGCTTGCCATACAATATTAAATAACGTTTGCGCCGCTAAGACGCGGCGGCGGCAGCGGCAGCGGCAGCAATGCGACCGGCCGCACACCGGATGGCGTCTGCAAATGTCATAATTGACTTTGCGCGCACGTCGGCTGACCATCATCATCATCATCATCTTCATACCAATCATTTTCATCTCGGGATTCTTGCACTTTTCTAATTGACGCAAGAGAATGTTATAACCCATTTAGAAAATGAGAAAACTTTTTTCAATCGCCATTTCAGTGGTTGCGACAACAACCGTACGTACGTACGCTACAATGTAATAATATTTTGAGAAATTTATTGTTCCCGTACGTTGGACACCACCAGCTTTAGCTCTCTTTGGATTTTGTCAATTACCATAATTATTGTTGATGTCCAGCCTGATTTACTCGCATGCTTTATCGGTGTTTCTGCACCTTAGAGATCGGCTGCTTATCGTTAAGTGCGTACAATGTGCCATAAATATTCGCTTTCATGCGCTGTAAAAAGTGGAATGCGCGACACTAAAGTCAAGAGCCTGCATGTATGCAACAATACGCAATAACGCGCGAGCTGCGAGTGCCCTGTGTGTGGTGATGATGACTTTGGACGCTTTTCGTATCATGACAAAAGAGCCATTATGTTACTTGTGGAATGCGCTTTGTTGGAGTCGTGCGCACTTGACAAACATTCGTGTGTGTCGTAAAAATTAATAATTTCTAGAACAACAACCAGAACTCAATTGGAATGTCATTGCGCGTGCATGCAAGGGGACCGAATTTTGGCGAAAAGTTTGGTGCGAAGCGAGAGATGGGAAGAATGATATGATAGAGAGGCACCTGGATGGATGTGATGTTTCGGTAATTTACGCGCGCGCGGCCGGATTTGATTTATTGCAAACGCGTATTGATCGCGCGTACCCGTCGAGACTGGCGTGTGGTGTGTGTTTTGTTATTATTATGTCGTCGAGTGTACCATGACCCCTGGTCTGGTGCAGCAGTCTAGACAATGCCTTTTGTGGCGTTTGGCGGTGGCGGTGGCGCTGGAGGAGAGGGTTAGATCGTCTGGCGGCGTAGTATGCAGGAGGGATGCGTATGGTGCAGACACGCACATTGATGCGTGCACATAAAAAGCGGCGGCGGTGCGCGCTCGAGGGCAGGTGAACGCGTTTTGCGTTACGGCAGGCTGACAAGCAGCCGGGGCGAATTTGGCGGCTGGCTGGCTGACTGGCTGGCTGGTTCGTTGGTTGGCAGATTGGGATAGGTCGAGGTTTGCGTTGCACGAGGGGGCGCAGACATAATAATATTTGGTGGGTGGTTTTGGCTGCTACTTGTTGTCGAATTCCGAGCAATGCTGCTGCTGCTACGACCGCCGCCGCAGCTGGAGGAGGTGGGGGTGCACGACGGCAAACATGCATGCGTTCGATCCCAGACCTTGCGCACTCTCTTTCTCTCTCGCGGGCGGCGGCGCGCTGCAAATTTCGTTTGCGAACCAGACGGATCCATACACGCGCGCGCATACTCCCGCAAGGACTCTGAAGGTTGCATTGGAGGTGGGGATGTCCTTATCGGGCGGCGGGCCGAACAAAGGCGATCGTCTCGTGGAAAACGAGATGGTGAGAGTAATGCTGAGGGTCACGGACCCGAATCGAAATCGAGTCTAGACAGAAGTGCTGAACTTATTCGAGTCGCTTTTTTGTGGGTGTGGGAGACCCGTCGTCGACGTCTGTCTCGGCGCGACGCTAAAAAGTTTTATTTGCATTTTGCGACACGTTCCATGGTCCGGCCCGATCCGCGCCGCGCCGATCCTATCCCCCAAATACAACACCCACCATCGTTGATACTGATTGTCCCTGACCATATTTATGCATACTTGAGAGATGACGATGGAATTGTGCTCCTTCTTGCAGGTTATTTATTGACACGCGTCGAGGGGAAGATTGGCTCGCCGGAGAAACCGCTGAGCGACCTGGGACTCATCTCGTACCGCTCGTATTGGAAGGATGTGCTGCTGGCGTACCTGTGCGCACGTGCCGGTACCCAGCTGAGCATCAAGGACATGAGCCAGGAAATGGCGATACACTCGACGGATATTGTCTCGACGCTGCAGGCGCTCGGCATGATGAAGTACTGGAAGGGCAAACACATTATCCTGAAGAAGCAGGACGTGTTGGACGAGTACGCCGAGCGCGTCAAGCGACGCGGATCGCTGCTGAAGGAAGTCGACAAGTCCTGTCTGCGTTGGACGCCTTTCGTCCCGCCGCAAGCGAATCCAAGTTAAGCTGCACTTGAGCGTCTTTTGAACGCCAATCTAAAAGGTGGTACTAGCTCTCCTATGTATTATCAGACCGCGTGAATTCTCAAGTATGTGCCATGTGGGTGAGTGCAATAATTTCGAACTTATTCAATGCGTTCCGAAAAGAACGCGCGAAATTAATCGAATAAGTGAACGAAGATCATGGCGAGAGCGGGGCGTTGTTTAAGTTAGCAACTTACATCACTTGTGACAGGCTCGCATCGCCGAGTGGAATGGCGTAAAACGCGCGTTATGGTAAATCATTAAGGAGTTTTGCGACGTCTAGACGTCGGCGACGGCGGCGGCTGCTGCAACGTTCGTCCGCCCCAACACATTGTTATCTCTCCAGTCGGCTGACTGACTCTTGGCGCGCACGCCAACAGGGATGCTAAGTGGGGAAAATAATTGAATAAATCTTAAATAGTTGCGTTGCTTTTCAGCGGCGCGCTGCGATGAGTACGACAAGTGTGTGCAACTTGAGATAATTACAAACGCGACAATTTATTTGATTTTCTGCGCTTAATTGCACGACGGAATACTTGAAGATGACGTAACTACAGCAAATTTTGTTGTCTTCTTGACGAATGCATTCAAATTTTATTTATGTCTATTATGATGGGCCCATGATCATTGATTTATTAGATATGAACATTTGTACAAAATATTTCGATTATACACGTTATAAAAGAACTGAATTGAAGTTGATTGTAGCTTGCATTTTTGCCATAAGAAATTTACCCGTAAGAAGGCGGCGAACACAAATTGGTGTCGTGTTTACATGCGCATGAAAAGACGCTTGGCTTTTATGTAATTTTCATGTAAAAGATATCTGGTTACCAAGAGCAACCTTCCTCTCTGCAAGGTGTCCTACGAATCTACCTGAATTTTCTGGATCGCGCAGAACGCACGCTCGATCGATGGTTTTGCATGAAAATAGATAATGGAGCCGGTGTGTGTGCGTGCGTTGAGTGAAGCAGTTGGTGCACACGCCCGGATCACGGCCGATACGTGTACGGCAACGTGAATGCCTTTTGTTCGCGTTCGCGCAGGAAATTAAAGCAAAAAGACGCTGCTTTTGCTGCCGCTGCTGCTGCTTGCACGGACAGATGCCAGATGTAAACCAAGTGCACGAGGTTGACGAATGCACAGGAGGCTTATTTTGGGATTTAGCGAAACTGCGCACTCTTCATCGTCCGATTGCCATCATTGCCGTCATCATCATCTTTGGGCTCGTTTTGAGTAAGCTTTTAATGCACGTAGCTCTCTACCTGCTCTCTCGGGTGCCTACCTGCGTTTTTGAAACAAACAAAACATGCCGTTTGCTCGCGCAGGCATTTCCGATATGTTTATGCGGTCGCCAACAACTTTGGCTGCGCATTTCCGAAAATGGCATTTCTATTGCGTTTCAAGGCCTTTGGTCGAAATGCAAACGAAGTGTGATCCATCCAGCCATCCATCCAACGTCATCATATAATCCAATGAGTAGAAATTTAATGATGATAGCACCACCACCAGACGATAATGGTCGCATAATAGAATAATTGAATAAAGATGGATGATGTGCGCGTATTGTGCATAACTGTGAAATAGAAACGAGACATAAATGCGGGTATTGTATTCGAAATTAAGCAATTGTGTGATAGTCCCATGTTGTCGTAATGCATTCGAGTTTCTCTTCGTCCGCGCGATTTTTGATTACTGTTGAATTGTAGGACCGCAGCTGCACAATATTGCGCAACTTTCGCACGTGTTTAACGTATGCACTTATCACTTGCATATTGCAATAATATTTATAAGTGATAATTGAATAAAAACAACTCATTATCATCGGCGCATGATTCATTACTAATTTCTTTCATTTATTGTACAATGCGCAACCGATAATCGCAATCGGTTTCTAATCGCGAGTGTGAGCGCACTTTCGGACGCTGCATCTTGAATGTGTGTAATTTAAAGCAATAAGTCGCTTGCTATTCACACACGTCGTGCGACAATCTTCAAAGAATGATCGCTTGATTTAAATTGATTGAATCACATTGTGCATTCATGCTTCTTAATTAATATGACATTATCGCACAATTGGAAAATTTGAAAGAATCGCACGACGGTGATCGTCGATCCGCAGCGCCACACGTCGGCGTTGCATGCATTTAAACGTGCAACGACATTTCATAACCTTGGCAAGGCTGTCTGCGCTTTGCAAGTCGCGGTTGTGCGTTTACGAGATTGCAACGCGCAAAAGAAACTGCAGTCGTTGTAAATAAGCACACAATACGATAAACGCCATGATGAATGCGTGTGCGCGCAGTGAGCGAATATAATAAGAATCCGCGAGTGTTGGCTGGTGTGTGTCTGTGTGTGCCAGAGTGTGGTGTGCGAATAAGCGTGGAACAATTTGAGGAATCAACACAATCAACGGGCATATTGCTGCAGACAACCTAGCAACTGCCTGACACGCTTGGCACGGCAACAGCAAGCAGCAGAACAGCAGGCAAGATGCAGCCGAGGACGCTCAACGAATATACTTTTAAAAATAGCACGATATTCGCGTGGTATGCGTGCATATTCACCGCATCGCGAACTCTTCTGTTTATGCTCAGCCGGCTTCAGACGTTGCGAGCGTTTGGCTTAACCCACATACGTGTTAATGTCCAACGCCGCTCAAGGTTACTTGCGAACGAATTTCAATGCCAACTCACGAAGGAACTTGAAGACGAAGAAGAAGAAGCAGCAACCAATAAGTAAGGTAGGTTCCCTTTCTTCATTCTCTATTCCTTCGTTATTTATACGCCTCTAACACCTATGCATTTGCGGGTGATGATTGACTTAATTTATTAATTTGAAAAAAAAAGCAGCCTACGTATACAATTTGTTCAATGACTATTCGAATTCAATACGCAATGGTGAAATTTATTTCTATACAATCAACATAAATAACTGGACTATGATTGTGCCATGTCCAATCTCTTATATCAACAGCGTTATACACACTGATTGTGGCAACAAATGTTCACATGTTGATAAAAACAATCGCGGGTCGCGGTGTTGTTGGTTCAGCTTTTGTTTCGCTGTAAACAATTGCATATTAGATTTGCAGTGCATTAAAATATTTTAATAATAAATCTTGGGACACGTGCGCTCCCGAAATATAAAACAATTAGACGATGGCGCAATTCGAAAGCAATTAGTTGCACGTACCCCAATATGGCAAGCAATCGCTAGTGATATTTGCTTCCTTACTCAGCATTCGGGCCTTGAGCAACAACCAAATGCAAACATGCATGTGTGTCGTGTATCGATTGAATGAATCACTATTGGCGATCGGCGTACGTTTGTTATCACATGTCGTGTTTGGATACTCGGCCGTATGCGTCAATGCGGAGTCTTCAATAGTTAAACAACAATGAGCAATGCGTCCGAACGAATTAATCATAAGGCGTATTCAATTAGAGACGCGCACACAGCCAAACGGCCGGACGGCGCGCACTTTTTTAGTACCGTATTTACGTGTGCGCATTGGTTAATTAGCGGTGTAATAAAAATGAGTTAATTAAAAAGGCTAGCAACAACCTAGTTATGCGCGCGCGAGTAATAATAAAGGTAGCAGGCAGTAGCATGCAAACACTCTCCTGCGAGCAGCGAGTGGGCAAATAGACGGGAGACTTATCGTCATCGGACGGCGACGACGGTTCCGCCGTGCGTGGAAAAGACGCGAGAGAAGGTGAGGAGCGCACCGCGATCAAGACTCAATAATAATTAGGCGTCTATTAGCCTATGCCAGGTGAATATCCTAAGCGCGCTCCGTGCGGAGCGTCACGCTTCGCTCGTCGCGGCGCAATGCGCCGATCATTAATTCCGTTTGCTCATTCATTTTATACGCGTACACTCGGCTCTGTGGCGTACGTCCTTAAACGGTTCCATTATTTTCATTCCACAAATAAATTCGCCGCGGTTCAATGAAACTTTATTAATCTCTCTCTCGCGCGCGCGCACGCGCGTTTTGCTGCTTTGCGTGTATTAATCATATGTGAATATCTACGCGAGCAGAGTAGGGTTATTATTTCAATTGAGTATTTATATTTATTATAATAGTCGAGCCGTCTTGACTTTTAGTAAGAGTACTTAAAATTAGTGCGGCATTTACACGCCCACCCATAATTTACAACAATTTGCAAATTGATAACAAAAATTGTGAGTCATTGTATGTTTCCACAAAACTGGCGCATCGCATTCGAGCAATGTAAATTCCCTGAAATCGATTGATTCGAACGCGCGCGCTTGTGTTTGCAGCTGAGTTCTCTTTTCGTAGATGAGTTATTTCTGAAAATTCGATTAGTACGTGATGCACGTCACACGCATTCTTCGTTCAGGTATCGGGCTGATTCACGGAAAAGGTCTTTGAGTGTCGTTTGCGTCATAGCGGAAAGGCTTTCTCGCCCACTGAATGCGCGCTCTCACCGAAGACAACGATTATGATTATTATTTATCGCAAGGTTGTGATTTCGAGAAGCGAAGCAGTTCATCCCGACTTGATTGTTTTCGGAAGCAGAATTCATTTGGAATATCGAAGAATTTTCCGTATTTGAAAATGTGATGATTGCATTCGCAAAAGAAACGAACTCTCGTGGCTCGCACACGTACATTCCTTCCATTTGTCACGAAAGGGGGGCTTGAACCTCACTCACTCCGCGATCGGGTGTGGTGTGTCCATCCGCCGCGCAGACATCGACTCGTCTCGCCGCGCGCCGTGTGTCACCCCATTATAAAGTGTGGTAGCATCCGAACGTAACGCATAGATAAGCGCCGACGGCGGAGCGGAGCGCACCGTATAAATAGCAATTGTCCGTACGCAAAGGCGCACAGAGTGCGTTCGTCGACGTCGTCGTGGACGTCGTCTCCAAGTCATTGCTACCGCGCTCGCCCGCGTGCTCGCGGTCACTTCTGCTGGCTGGCTGCGTGGCGCGCCAAGGATTCGCACGATGCGATGCAGTTTTCCAGCCGAGCAACACGTAGCGCGATAAGTGCGAAAGTAATTGGAAAAGCGTATTAGTAATCGGCTCGCCAGCGAATTATGTTTTGTGTGCTCAGTGCGATTGTGTCGCGTCACGCTGGCAGATGCACAATGCGTGCCGCTGGCACTAAATTCAGCGAAACTACACCACACGGTGCGGATATGCCGGTTGCGAACGACGGACATTGATTATACACGTAAACAAAATCACGGAATTTGTACGCACGTTGTTTGTGAGTATGTGTTCGTTTATTAATACTATTTCGCAATATGGTTTCACACGAAGTTTTTGCGGAATGCGTTTGTAGTGCGTATTTCTAGAACACGAATTTTCTAACTATGTTATTATATATTGGCTGCTTTGTTGTTTGTTGTTTCTTGCTTATTGCTGCATGGTAACACGTAAAAACATGCTTACAATCAATTAGCTTTAATTAAATAACAATCTTTCTGGATGTTTTGCTGCACTACTTTCTTATACGATTGAATGCACACCCTGTATATGCCGTCCGATAATTTGCGTATCGTTTCGCATCCGGTCTCAACGACATATTTGCGATTAAAATACGTCTATCTCGTTCGTCCCAGCAGCAGCGCGTGCAGTCGACGCGCAACGCATTCGTTTGCCCATGCCGACGTAGTTTTGCAGGTTGTTTACGAGGTCGGCGGCGGCGGCGGCGGCAGCTACTGTGGCGCGACGGCACGTGCATGTGCATAAAGGTGGTGCGTTAATAGAGCGCAAGCGGTGGCGGTCGTGTTCGCGTATCGCCTTGTATGAGTGGCGTGGCCCTGGCCTTTCCCAACATCCCCGCCGTCTAGACGCCCGCCGCGGTCGTCGAGCGACGTGCGCGCGTTGGGCCGGGGCCCGCATCGGGTCGGTCGTCGCTATGATACCGCCGCACAATTGCACGTCGGCGGCGAATGCGAATGCGCCTGTGTTTCAAAACAAATAATTATTAATTGGTTTCGTGGATGCGCGCATTCTCAAAAACAGTCAAACGCTGGGACGGATTATTGTGTTTCGCGTGAAATCCGCGTCATCCTCCGCTTCGGCGAATTGGCTGCACAATATTTTTGACACTTCATCCCACACCAAAGTGAATGAATGCATGCATGTATGCATGCGTGCGTGCGCCTCTTTATTATTAGCGCGATTTTATTCGTGCGCTCGTAAATTTCGTATTGAAAAACAGCAGCATGCAAATGAAGTGCCCGCCGGCCGCCGCCTTTTGTTGTTTACGTATCCCCTCGTGACGCGAAGCTAAATTTGGCCAAAGCGATGAATCGCCGCTTGTTTTTCGGACACATCAAGCGCATATAAAATACTAATTAAGCGGTTTTAGCGGCAGTCACCAGACAAGTTTGGTCATAAAATATCAATCGGACCCAAGGCGCGCTGGATCCGATGCAGTGGTGGACGTTTTGATTTGCTTTCGGGCGCAGAATTAATAAGACTACGAAAAGGGGAGAGAAAAGATGTATTTAAGCAAAAAGCAAAATGCGGTGGACGTGTAGTATCCGCTGTCTGCCTGCTGGCTAATGTCGTCGCACCAGCACCGGGGGATTAGCGATGGGTGCGTGCGCGCGCGAGTGTACACTCTGCTTCTTCCTTTGCGCAGCGATCAAATCGGTTCATCTGCCTGGCGTACGCGGCGGCGAGCGACCGTCGCGGCCGTTAAGTCAGGTTAAGGACCCAGACAGTGCGGAGTTGCTGGCTGCTGCTGCTGCCACTGCCGCTGCAGACGTGTACGTGTTGCCGGGTCGACGATACGAGGTGCGCAGCGCGCCGCAGGATCGAGTAAGAGAACGCGCAGTGCAGTGCACGGACAATAGCAGGACGATTAGTACGATGGTGTGCGTGCGCGCACTCCTGTGCGAAGCCAGCCGCCAGCCAGCCAGCCAGCGCTTCTCAAACAATTGACACGCGCAACGAGCGTTCAAACGGCGCGCTTCGGGGGAGCGGCGATCGCAGGACGACTTCGCCTGCCGGTGCGCACCGAAAGGATCGGTCGTCGGGTCGGGCGCGTTCGCTCACACCACGTCTTCGCCGCGTACTACTACCACACGTCCTGGCTGAGCAGCACATCCGCGAACGACGATTGGATTGGGTCGTGATCGCCCTGAATCGCCTTTTCACCGACTGACGAGAATGCACGGAATGCCCCCACTATCGCGCGCACCAGACCGGCGAACCGTCTACCAACTTGACAACAAGACGGCTCGATGTTCATTCTCAGTTCGCAACGCGCTCCTGAATGGTCTAGTCGGTATCGGGGCACCGCGCACCGGTCCTACAGCTGTCTCAATTCGTACATACACTTGCAGTTTGCGCACGGGCTTTTCGGCTGGACTTGTTCAAGAAAGTACTTGCCGCACTTCAGATATCGGATCTTGGACGCACAAGCCAACTGTTGGAGAGAATTCGTGGCCTTTCCCAATTGGAATTATTTGACCGGTGTACGACTACGCAGCGGCGAGAAGCGAAACTGTGAATAATTTAATGGAATATTTTATATAATTTGGAGTGACTCGCACAGATATCGTATTGAATTGGGAATGCCACACGGCTTCATCGCTGAACCGGATCTAAAAGGCATTCACTCGCCGGCGAATTGTGGAGGATGTACTAAGGTGCGCACCGGGTATTGCGGTAAAAGAATCAAAGAACGTGCCGCAACATTATTTCAATTCGTCATGTTCGGGCAACGAAAGGATTTTACTCGATATTCTATTATCTATATATCGGTTGCGGGCGAGGATGGATGGACTTTCGGCCTGGTAGTACCAGTAGCCGGTACTATTATCATGATATTCGAATGTGTTCGAAATCGTCGACGTCAGCATTCGCTCGTCAGAGAGTATTTGAAAATCAGTGTGTGAGCGGGCTGTGTGCTCATTTTGGTATTCGTTGGTCGATGGGGAAATTTGCACGTACGGAAATTTAAGTCTGATCGGAAAAGAAACGCGTTCGAGCGTCGATCGAACAACATACACATCAGGATGAATTCATGTCCTATTGGAGACCGGCGACGGAGCGCCTGCCGGCTGAGTCAAACAGCACTGATTGCGTGAGTGTACGGCGGCGACGACGACGTGCCGGCGTAGGCATCAGCATCGAGTGAAATATAAATTTGAAACTTTCGGACTGACGACGACGACTGACTCGCCGGTCGGCCGACCGACGACCTACTTTGGAAAATCGACTTGGCAGTTATATTGTTCGTTTATCTCTCGCGCTTCCGGTTTATACATTAGTAAAATATGACGCATGTACATGCGAGGAGCAGCATACAAACCTCTCCGTATGGGCAGCAGCGCCGTGCGCCTGCTTCGCCTTGCTTAACTTCCATCCGGTTTGCGTGCGTAATGCACAAGTCATCTAACTTCTTGGGCTGTGTGGGTCGTTTTGGGATTTCGTATTTTTGTATTAACAGATTCGATAGGTCAGACACCTCTCGGAATACCTGGACAATTTTTCAAAGTAATTGCGAATCACTTTGCAAAACTTTGACTGCGTGGAGAACCTTGTGGTTTTGGTTGGATTCGGTTTGGTTGGTTGTACGGCGCGTGTTCATTAGGCACACACGGC
>JARJDV010002379.1:0-10495 GCA_030264675.1 Anaulacaspis nigra
AATATACGGCAACGCATTCATAACTATTTGTCCGAGATATTTTCGCACTAAATGTCTATCAAGAAGTGCGCACTTCGCTGAGGAATATTTGAATTCTGCGTACGGCGGTTTGCTTGTGCAGAAGTATGTTTTACTTCATCTGTGGCGGTAGCTTTGGACTATTTTTTGTTTAGCGAGTTTGTTTTTGTCGCAAGTAAATGTTTGTACTTTTCTCAACTTGTTCGCTGCTAAGCTGAAACAATTCGGCGTGAAAGCACTGTCTTGCGGATGGCGCGTTGTCGGTTTGTTTTTCCATTAGAAAAACGAGGAGCGTAAAATAAATACGTGCCAAAAGCGTGCGCAAAAAGGTCTCGAAATGAAACAATACGTCATTTACTAGAGCGTAACGTCCTTAAACAATTATACGTATGCGTAAAAGGTACGGAAAAACATACATACACTGTAAACGAGCTGAAAGATTTCATGGTAGGAATAAATGACAGAATTCCTCGAATGACATTTATTGGCAACGGCGGTAAATTAGACGGCGGAAGGATTGCGGATGAAACGAATATCGAGAACACGTAATTAATTTAATTGGAGCGCGTCACACACCTGTTAAATCACAATAATTGAATTCAATCGCAGTCGAAACCCATGTTAATTGTCGAGAATGGCCGGTTGCGGGCGGCGAGGGAAGGATTAGAACGTGCGAAAGAGCGTAATAGAGAAAGGAAGGACTAGAGGAGAGAGCTGGACGAAATCATTATTCGTCGGCACCACCGGACGACAGAAAATCGTCCGGGGGAGGATGTGCGAAATATGTGGACCAGGATGCTGGTCCCCGCGTGATACGTCCGACCACAAGACTGTCAGGACTGCATTCAATCTTGCACCTTCCTTCCAATTTACGTAATTTCATTTCCTCCAACCGCCGCCTTCCGTCTCGTCTCCACCTTGCCCGCCGACCGTTCTGCCGGCGGTGATTCATCGCTTGGACTTGCACAACCCCAACCCAAAAACGAATACGACCATCTTATTTTACTTTTCCAACGGCCTTGTGCAACCCTCCAGCACGCGTTGTTGTTGTGCAGGACGTTCAAGGACCTAGGATTCTTGTCCTTTTTTCCGCGGTGGTACATTATCAACAAGAAATAAATTCAAATCTTATTGTTTTAATTGTTTGCATTTCGTAAAACAACTTGCGTAGGTCTCCGTAATCGAAAAACAACATTTGGCAATGCTCGGTATTTACGCTTTTGTGATTTTTCTTTCATTCCATTCCCTGGACATGCACTGGCCGGCGAGAATACGTGTGTGTGCGGCGAGAGAGTTGTGCGATAAACGTTGGTACGCGCCGGCCGGCCGGAAAAACGACACACGGCATGCGGGTAACTAGTGGTGTCCTTTAAGGACTAAGATATATGTTCTGCGATAGCGGCGCGCATTGGCAAAGAGAGACGAGACACACACAAGCCATGCAGGACACTTTGTTGTATTGATTCTGGTTAAAAGCTTTGCCTCCTTCCACCACCTTTTCGGGGGGCTGCTGCGTTGTCGTTGTCCTCGTTGGTAATCGCACGCTTCGTCGCAACGAAAAGAGATCCTTTGGAATTAAGAGGCTGCCACTACTGCTGCTTGGCTAGGTAGAGGTGCATGACACAATCCATGGCAGCGTCGCCGCCAATGAAGGAGGGCTGTTACGTGTCCTTTGTACTTAATGGAGGGAAAATGCGTTCTGACATCACCTGTTTTTCCATCGCCATCGCCGCGCTGTGTGTTGTACGCGGAGCGCATGTGATGGATGCTTTTCCATTCCACTTTCTTTTTTTGCTTCTACTCTTCCTTTCATCGTCATCGGCTTCTTCGCTCGCCTGTGTTGTTCTTACCGTTGTCATCCGCGTGTGCAACATAAAAGTATGCGTGTCTTTACTCGAGAATGGAAGTCTTCCTACTTATGAAGCACCTCCTAAATGGCAACTGACATTTCATCCGGAAGAAAAACCGGAGTGTTTCATCACGTGTACACATGTGCAACTGTGAATATCCACGTCCGCGTGGTAAAGGATAAGGATTTTTTGCACTGTCCAGCGTCAGGATAATACAGATTCCTAATGATATAGACATTTTTTCACTTTATCTTTGTTTTGTTTCTTTGCATATTTAATTTGCTATGCGTACAGAATTAAATTAAACCAACTCGTGCTTTAGTTTTTATCTGAGAAGCAAATAGAAATACCACCTACGAAATGACATTATAAAATCAAAGTTGTCGAAAAACGAAAAGTTTGGCATTCATACAAAATTAACTAAAACTTAAACGTACACAAACAATTTGCTTCACTCGTCTGTTTTGAGAACGTTGTATTATTGTTCTTCGCCCCTGAAGAAAAGATTTTCATTTAGCAAGAAACTCGAAGCGGTGAAGAAAAATATTGCGCACTTTTTGTTATTGTTTGATAATCCGCGAGCATATTGTTCGACGGCAGGAGCACTCTGGCTCGCCAAATGCACATTATCATGCAAATGCGCATTCTTACATTTGTGCCGCCGACGCTGCCTCCGCTTCGCGACGTTGGCGGCGGCGGTAAAGTAACCACTCCACGTTTGCGTTGTCTGTATTTATGCATCTATATACAGTGAAGTAAGTCCTCCCACCACTTGTGCTCCGTCGTCCATTTTTTGCGGTGGCTGTGTTCAAACAGGAACAAACCCTCCTGGAAGCATTCATCGTCCTTACGTATTCCATTAAGTCGTTGGTCATGCGGTATAAAAATACCGTTAGTTACTTAACAAGCGTTTAGAAAAAGGTGCTAACTGAATTGACCTTTCTAACGAGGGTCAGACAGTCGCAGGAGACCCACGCCGAGGATACTTTATGAGGCGGCCACCTTTGGCGAAAAGGAGCACCGCACCTATAGCAAGGAGATAATGGAAAAGACGGCGTTTTTCTTAGTGAATTATGTCCGTTCAGTCGATCCCATCATTAGCATAAAACATGCTTTATAATAAATTGGTGCGCGTTTAAATAAAATGCATAATTACTTTAACCTACTTGCACCACCATCGCCGCCTCCCTCGGGACGACGCCGACGACGACGGTAGCCGCCAACGACGCCACCAGTGAACGCTCCAATGCGCAATAAAAACCCAAGGAAAGAAAAAAGTACCTGACGAAATCCTCGGAGCGCGCGCACGCTTGAAATTTGCATTTTCCTTATTATTTTTCTCTCGTTGAGCGAATCGTCGTTCGGTGGTTTTTTCCCCGATTCCACGCTTTCTCTTCTTGTGAACTTCTTCTCGTAGCCGAAAAGGTCCTCCGCTTTTATTACCAATGCACGACATGGAAATCTGCAGTGCGCTTAGTGAAGATGTTCTTCCGCGTGCGACGCTTTTCATTTACGACCGCCAACTTCCAATAAATGCGACGATAAAAATGAATATTGTATCTCTAATATATGTAAATACACCTTGCAATCTGCATGAGAATGAATGTGCTCGCTCGTCCGCGAAATTTGTGCTTCGCTAAACACCCAAGCGAATTGATTAAAGTCGTTGGCGGCGGCGGGCTTACTGCCGGGCGGTTGAGCCGCGGTGTCGCTGTGTGTAAGTATGCGCGCGCGAGGTAACTTGTAAATGTTTCATTTTCTTCTCACACCATCAAGTTTGTTTCTTTGCGCTTGTTTTTTCTTCGTGCGCACTTAGCGGCGGATGAATGAATGTTAACTACGTAGAAATTCGATGTGCTCGAACGAGCACAGTACATGTGGGCATCGTCATCAGCTCGCGCTCTTAACCCTGATAAAGGTCTTCATCGTTCCGGGGGGTCGTCAGGACGCGGGTATTTGCGTGTGCGCATATTTACGAAATTTTCGCAAACTCCTGCTTCATGTGGTCGCGTGAAAACGAAGTGGTGAACACATTCATTCTTTGTGTCTGGGTTGTGCATGCGCATCGCTTTCGTTTTAATGCTAAATGCGTTTGTTTGACGAGCTAAACCGCAAATTGAAAGGGTTAATATCACTTTCACTTAATTCATATCCGACGAATGTTGGTAGCATTCGAACAGAAACGGCGCAGCGGGGGCTGAATTTTAAACAATGTTCACTTGTCAATATTATGATTTGTGAGTGCTATTACTATAGGAGAACGAGACTTGCATTGCATCCCTCATCATATTGGTACCGTGCGGGGAGGCGGCGGATGATGGAGATGTACTCAATTATGAATATATTACTCGGATGCGTTTCCATCAAGAGCACACACGTTGATGACGATGGTGCTGATGATGATGATGATGTTTGAGTGTGAATGTTACAAATGTGTTATTATTCGAATCTCCTACCCTTTAATTTCGTGCGAGTGTGAATGTGTGAATGTGTACGCAACAAAACAGAAATGTGTTCTTCTACGTGTTTGCTCTCGCGCTACTGACGCAAACACACGCGCCTGGCGTATCAGAACGAAATTGAATCATCGCGGGCTCCCGCGTCGTTTTAATTGTCATGTGCGCGCTTCGCACCTCAATGAAAACTCTCTCAACACCGCCTACATTGTGTCGCGTCGCTGCGCCGTCACCGTTTGCCGCCACCGACGCTGACGCCGCCGCCGACGCGCATTCAATTTCGTCATCGTGTGTTTATCTTTTCGCCAATTGAAAACCAACTGTACGCATCCAGTTTATTTACATTTTGACGCAAACTACACACTCACTCGTCAATGTTTAGGGGGTTGTAATGGCGTTAGGGTTACTTTCACCGAATGGGAAAAAATCACCGCCATCAGCACCAGCAGCAGCGAACAGAGCTTCCTCAAATGCTGCTGACGTCATCTACGCGTATCTTATTCGCGTAGCGAATAGATAAAGTTATAGCCTTTAAAAGGAAGTTGAAATAATTCGGAACGCGCACGATGTTTGTTCGTCCCGCCGCACTTTTGTTCTTCGCTGTCGTCCTGCGAATAACGCACAGCCGCGAAAAGTCCTGACCGCAGTTTGGTTTCTTCGTGTGCAGAAAAAGCTGGCCGCCGAAGAGCATTCGGGGGGGCGCGAACGACGACGGCGGTCCATCCCTTTCCTGCTTTATTTGCATACCGTTCCGTACGGCGACATGAAAAAGGTGTTACTCGCAAACGGTGCAGAAGTGGCAGCGCGGCGCGTACCACTTGGACCAGCGAATGCTTTTGTCGCCGCAGCGGCGGTATAGTGGCGGCGACGCGGGCGGCCGCCTGCGCGTCCGAAAATTAATGAACTCCTGTCCACGTACCAAAACGAAATAATCCACTTTTCCGGCAATTTGCTTCCACCTTATGGTCCGCTTTATTAAGTTTCTCCTTCGGTCTCTCGCTCCTTCGCGCTCCTCCGGTCGTTTCTTGGCCCGTTAAACGATCGTATCCTTCTTCTTCATCTTCTTCCTGCGTGCCCGTCCAGCGCAGCGCTAACAACGAAGACGGCGCGCAGTCTCGATGCGAAATCAAATTATGCTAGGTTGTTACGTGCGTTACACTCTTGCGTATTTTATCATTTATCGCGAGCGTGGGTATTTTTAATTAATTCAAAACGTAATATTTAGCGCGAATTAAAACTTTTCCCCTCGCGTCATTTGTGCGCGTGTCCGCAGCTATAAATAAAATATTAATTCATTTTAAAGCCGTTTATTACCTCTGCGCGCAATAAGTTGAGTTCAACCAAGCCGGAGGAAAATTGAGTGAAATATCAAACTTGCTCCATTTGCGCAATTTGTCGCTGACAGCGTTCGCCGCCTCGAAAATCTTAATTGGAATTAATAACGAAATTGAGTGAAGTGAGTGGTACGCAACTTTTTCCATCTTTGCTTAAATCCTGTTAACAATACACCTCCAACTTTAACCTTTTTGCTTGAAGTACTTTCAACCTGTAACCTCTTGCGCATTCTGCGACCGCGTTCAAGGAACAGGAGAGTTGTGCTCCTCTCCTCTCAGACTGGTAGGTAATTAATGCTGCGACCTCAGCGATTTGCATTCACTCTGATTAATTATGCAAATAAAGTGTATCCAGAGAGACGGAGCGAAGCGTGCGAAAGAGCAGCAGAGTCCTTGCGGCTATCGTCCCGCCGTCGTCAACGTCGTCTGCGCACCGGCAAAGGAAATTGCTAATTTGCGCCAGCACCATAGAGCGCGTCATCGTCAACGAGTTTTACATGCCGTGCATGATTAGTGTCGGGGGCGGCGCGTCCATCACGCGCTGGCTAGTTTTGCGTTAGAAGAGCGCGCATATTAATATCGTCAAGTGTGCGCGCTTTGGTTACGAAGCATGTATTTCGTAATTGGAAATCTTTCCACATTTCGGCGCGCCGCAGCAACGTGAAAGGTGCTTGCCGCCACCGCACACAATCGTGTCTCCTGCGTGTCGTCAAGCATTTGCAAAAAGGGTTGTGCTCACGAGCGCGGATGGGGTGGGGGCGGCTAAAACCGCCGTAGATCAAGCACCCTCACCCCAAAAACCAGCTCAACTCTCGTGGAAGAAGCCAAAACGACGAGGCCGACTTGGACGAGCATTACGCTTTGCCAAAACGTTAATTAAACTTAATTAAAAGAAGTATCCTTAAGAGGTAGCGGAGACGCATTACCATCGGCACGCGGCACGACTTCAAGGATAATCTTCGAACAAATTAATTGCCGGCGAATTGCCGATGAGGAAAGTCGACTCATCGTCTCGTCCTCCCCGTCGTTTAAACGTTTGCTGACTTTTACTTTAGCGTATCTACCTATTCATGGGGTCGTTCTTAAGAAGAGACCAAGGGTATTGTGCATAATCTTACCGTTAATCACGTCTTTAACTTCATTAGGTTTTCCGCTCCTTGAAGAAATTGAGTCTGAATAGTTCCACGTAGTTATAACTTCTTTTTTCTTGCGAGTTTCTTTAATGTGTTACTCGATTCTTTTTGCTTATTTCATGCTGGACTGTTTTTCGTCTGAGTTTCGACCAGGTCCTTCCCAATGGAGTCACAAAGCGACCATTCGTCATCCGAATCACTACACTTAACGTGGGTGCACGCGCGATCTCGCGACTCCTTCGGGGACACAAAGTTGCGCTGCTGCTGCTGCAGTTGTTGTTGTTGCTACTACAATTCGTGTTCTTGGGTTGAAACACAAAAAGACAAAGATGTTACTGGCCAAGGGGCTACCGCTCCGATGATTAACAATAGGGATTATTACGTCAGCATTATTTATTATTATGGAAACATATGCCCCCACTCTTCGTCATATTGTTCCACCCTTGTCCGAGGAATAGTACCTTCTTCTTTTCCATGACAGGCTCTCAAGGCGTGCAAAAAGTTTTATTTGTCTGTCGTGCCTTTTATACTTGGCAGTAAGTGAATGTGCGTATTGGACAGGGAGCAAATTGTTAACAAGACGCAAGCAATACAGCGGCAAATTTATGTAATACATTTATTAGGACATAAAGATTATCAGTTGAAGCGACTTTTGCTCGTTCATATCCATTGCGTTCAGCGATTGTATTGATATAATGGATTCAGTGGAGTGAACACATTCAGTGGTGACTCTCGAGTGCGGTAAATTTTAGCTTATTTCTTTGGATCTTAATAATATTGCCTTTATTAGGGTGGCGTCCTTGCCCCCGAGTCGGTTTAATGTTCTGTGCTGTTGTTGCACGTTGCGAGAGCAAACTTGAGTAGCTTCTAAGTATGTTTGTCTTACAATTGCAATGAGGAGCGGAGATCAGGAGAAAAGGCCACACGACGAGCACATCAAGCGCTATGCTACTAGGATTTCGGATTAGAGCACACGCAGCATCTGCGCGCTGATTATGCCTCGTTGATAAAATCTCGCAGCGAGCTAGCGATCTCCTTGGCGAGAGAAAACTGCGCATTGTGTTCGACATTTGTAACGCACACCAAATACACACTCTTGAATTCGAAACGCCTCGAGGTGGACGAAGGGGAGGAAGGGACACATGAGCTACATCCGTGTCCGGAAGTCCATCAGGAGCAACCCTCAGGGACGCGCGACACAGTAGGTGATTGCACGGCTGACTGGCTACCGAGAAGGACATTGTTTTCCCGTCGGCGGAGGTGGTTTGAGGTGGCGTCGGCGGCGGCAGTTTGAAGACGACGACGATGATGATGATGCTTCGGCGAGCAGCGTGTCCCTTTCATCGATGGTATCGCGACCAGCGCGCCGCACACACGCATATTCGCCTCTTCGGACACGAGCACATCTCGTTCTTCTCTCCGGGCGCGTTTTATAGCCCACGCTCTCTTCCTTTGGCTATTATTTCCACAATTGTCAGATTGCACGTTGTGGCAGCACAGCATCACCTTAGTTATCTTGTTTTCTCCAGCGCGTCTCCGAACGACCAGCGCTCCAGGTCGCGTCGCTCCCCTAGGACCGACCACCAGCGAGCGAGCGGATCATAGTCGGTTACGGTTATCGCAGCCGCAGCACCACCGCCATCGCGCACGTTATAGTTTTCCTTCAAGGAAAAGGTGCATCATAAACTTGCCGGCAATTTATTCGTCTTACCAATCTCGCTCGGCGGCAAACGGCGGCGGCATCAACAACGTTGGTATCTCTTGCATGGCAGCGCATATGGTTGTCAGTCTTTCTTCTGTAAGGTACTTCCATACACGAAATCACTCGCTGCCTGTTCGGTATGTGCACACGTTGCGCATCCGTTTTGACCAGAGTGGATGCGCGATAAGAAGGCTCCGCTGGGACCTCCTGCGGTGGTGCTGATGGCCGATGGACGCCATCCGTCCGAGAGTGGGTGGATGACGCGATGGCACTTTTCCATTTCGCATTCTTATCGCGCCACAGTCGGCGAATCGAAATCTCCGCTACGAATCTATCGTCGCATCGGCATGTTGCTTATCAATGAAAATTCATGCACGTTTACGCTCCGTGTACAACCGAGCGAAGACAGCCGAACGAGGGACGGGGAGCAATTTGTGTGCGTCCCAAAAGTGCGCGCAAAATCGCTCGTAAATTTAACGAGAATTTCAGCGTCGGGGTGCAAATCGTGCAAAGGCGACAACGCCATATGCGAGAACGTGAGCACATACAATCTTGGACTGAGAAACAATTCCATTTCGATAAAGCAGCCGAGTGTGTACGGCGCGCACTCACTGGCACAGGTTTCTCGGGAATGTTTTAATGCAAAATACGAGCAGCGGGCGTTCATTAAGTGAATCGCAGGCATTGCAAGGCCGCGCGCTTTCGTGAGGTGATGAAGCACACACAGCGCACTAGGAGAATGGTCAAGCTGCCATTATTGCGTTTTCGGTGAGCATGCAGCGAGTGTTTTGCGCTGAATGCAGGACTCTCCACACCGGCACCATCGCGTCGACATTTGCTAACTCAATTTAATACTTTGCCCGCCACGCCGACGGCGGCAATGCAATACATACCTTTCCGCGTATGCGTCGCGTCCTGTTTTAAATGACATTCCTTACTTTTCGCTCGTACATTACCGGCGTGAATTTGCGAGTTCAAAAGCCTAAAAATGTAAGAAAAGCAATAGATTGAGCTTGTTCCACCTGACTGGTCGAGATTAGATTTTTGGCTTTCGAAGGAAATCGCAAGGATACTGTAGCTAGATGTGGACGTATTGCGTCGTATACAACAAGCATACCGCGCGATCAAATGATTTAGTGGCCGTTTCGAACCGCAAAAGGCAACATGCACGCCACTATTCCACGCCTGATAAGCACCGGGATTATGTGTGCGCGAGGGCGAGGTGGAGAATCACCATCCATCCTTCCTACCTACCGAATGAAAACGGCCATCTCGTGCGCCATGACCCGAAATATGGCAGAGGTGAAAAAAATATAATAGCAACATTTTTTATGTGCGCGCCCACGCGGCAACGGGAAAGGTGGCGGCAAGACGGAAGGAGGAGGAAGGGTAGATAAAGTTATATGTGTGTGGCTCGTTGGGCAATATCGTCCATCGTTTCGCCGTCGCGTTTTGGGGTTTTTTAGCGCTTTTATATTGGGTTCGGGGGGTGCTTTGTCGCCGTCTTAATTTCCCTTCAGCCACCTATCTTCCACACATGCCGTGTTCACTCAGGCGGGGCGGAATTTTTCTTGCGTTGTTGTTTTACGACCTGTTTCACTAGGTGTTTCCCGACGGTCGTGATCGTAGCGATGATGCCATCTAGCACAATCGCCATAAATATCATTTTTAATCACGGCGTATAATATAACTTAATATGATCACCGAGGAAATAAATAATGCGGGTCGTTATATAAGACGCTGTAAAATTGCGCATTTACGAGCGATTTTTCGGGTTTATTCAACTTGGACCAATACGATTCGAAGTCACTTCTTGACTTTTATTTCTTTTGTTTAAAAACATGAATTAAGAAGAAGTAGATTTTATTTCCAATGGGATTTTCGCAAGAAGACCACAGGCACTTTGCTATAAACTCACATCCTGCGGTTAGAAATGTCTTAAGTGTCATTCTTGGTCACACCAAGTAGGAAATTCCAATAGGAGATACTTTTCGCGAAATCA
>JARJDV010002381.1:0-69226 GCA_030264675.1 Anaulacaspis nigra
AGTAAAAGGCGCGGAACTGTAGAGTCGACTTGCTCGAGAAACGCGCGGAGTGCAAAGGGTTAATATTTTAGGGTAATTAGTGTTTTCATTATAACATAATCATGTATAATATTTAGAGAATAAAATTATGGCAAAGGTATTAGATAACAAAGCAAACCTCTATGTATTACTTTGCCGTGCAGAGACTAAGGATCATAGGGAGCTGGAACGGATTAATGGCGTTTTTAATTAATTTCAATGGAGAAAATTGCTTCGAGATACGAGCGATTTGAAATACGAACAAGGTTTCGTAATGAATTAAACCCGGATGACGAAGTACCATTGTACACAATTGCATAAACCCTGTCAATGCAAATATGTATATGGTCTGGTTAATGTGATAAATTCATAAATTATATAGAACCAATTAGTATATATAATTTACAGATTTATCACATGAACCACAACATATATAACTATGCACAATTTTATTTTGTTTGTAAATCATGTCTCAAAAATAGTTAACAAATTGTTTGTACAAATATTTAATATACATAATCAAATATAGTAACAAAATCTTTATACAAAGTAATCAATCCTCATCGGAATCACTTTCATCCGTTTTTTTAGATGTGCTTGGTTCATTCTCCTCCTTATAGTGCCTATACTCTGGCTTTAATTCCCACATATTCTTATGTGGATTCTTAAGGTTATAGTTACAAACATCTTTGAGTATTTCCTTTAAATAGGTTATTGGCTGCCTAGTAATTTTCACCAAGTCTTTTATATTATAATACTGATGTTTTTCAAACGCTGCAAATAATATTTCAAGAATAACATCCTTATCGTCACGAGCCTTCTTTCCTTCAGCTTTTTTATTTTGGTGATATTCAACCTGAGAAAAAAACCAATATCAGATAAATTGAACATGTTTAAAACAAAACTTACATTATGTTTGTGATTAGAAACTGGTTTATATTTTAACACAATTCCTTCAACTTGTTTGGCTTGCCTTACTGGTACAGACGCTTTTTTAATGGATTCCAACTTTAGTTTCATATAGCAATTGTCTGCATAAGGTCTACACTCTAGTTTTTGTACAATACTGCCTTCCATAAACAGCTTTTCAGTCTCAGGTACAACAGCATCACTTTTAGTAGCTGTAAGATAATTTTGTTTGTCAAAATCTCATTAATTAATTATAATCATAATACTTACGAATCATATGTGAAAACACACCAAGTGTTTGCTGAGTTACTGTTGAAAAGTCTAATCTGTGATCTTTAGGAATAGGTTCTTCACCTGCTTCATTTAAATCCAATATTGCTTGTGATAATGTTAATGAGACTTGGGGCTTCTGGCCTTGTGTACTGTAAATTGTTCGTTTTTAGTAGCAAATCTTGAATGTGCATATAAACTTACTTAGTTATCTTCAATTTGCCAGCTTCGATATCACTTGGAGCTTTCTCCCATCTGCTTGCTATATATTTAGGTACTTTTACCAACCAAACACCACGGGATGCATTTGAAAGATCTAAATCTCTGTCTATATGCGACATTCTTATTTAAAATAAAATACTTTTAATCGTTTGTGGGAAGTCACAAAGCATAAGACCTGGACTTCTATCCGGAACACACACGTTAACCTACGAGAAAGGATTGAAATTGATTGAAATGTCACACAATCAGGGCAATAAAGGTTCGATTGGTTTCAATTAACCACGATTTATAAGTTATTATAAAATTATCTATATTACAACGGTAAAGGAATAGGACATAGATACTAATTTAATTATAATGTAAGGCTTTTTATATAATTTCTCTAAATTCTTATATTAATTTTAGTGCATGCAGCGCTCCCGTGTGTTTTGTAATATAGTGGTACCTCGTCATAATAGTTTAATTCGTTCCGAAATCCTGTTGGTATTTCAAATATCGCTCGTTCGGTTACGCGTATCTCAAAAACTCGTATATTAGGGACGAGAAATTGTATTAAATGGGAAATCATGTTCACAAGAAAAGAACTCATTTAATTCATAATTAAGATTAATTATGTTCATTCGACGGTTTGAAAACATAAGCAGGAATTAATTATTGTACATTTTTAGGGAAACTGATTTGTTTTTGGACACTCTTACCTTTTTAATCTAGTTTTTTTATAATCTCAAGCATTAGCATTTGTAATTTTTAAACAAACAAAAATTAACTATAAAATTTTGAACATTGTTACAATCTTAAATGTTGCGAAAAGTGTTCAATGCTATTCATGAGTAGACTTGCAGTTGTGGGATCTGACTTATGAAAGGAATTCTTCGATAAAATACTCTTTATGTTTTTACTAATAAACAACTTATTCCAACACCAAAATAGACATTTTAAGGTTTTAAAATTTTAATAATTTATTTTTAGAAATACACATATTCACCAAACAATATTTTAAATCAGTCAATCGAAATAATTTGTTTTCGTTGAATTCTAAGTGACACAAAATTGACTTTCAAGTTAGTTACAATATTAAATCACTATATCACAAAATTCTAATTACTCCTGTACAAAATATAGTTACATCAATTGCAACTTATTGTTGAATAATGAAACTAAACACGCATTAAGTCGCGAATCGTGTTTGGAATGATTACTTATCTAAAACAAAAAAAATACAATTAGAAATAAATGCCGATAGTTTAGTGCTGTATCAACTTACACACTTGAACCAGTGCCTGAAGAACTATTACTCGTGCGCCTATGAGGCGGAGGTGGCGGCGGGGCCAGTCGAAATCGCATAGGCGATGGTTGAAAAAATTCATCTCCATCAACGTCCTCACCAGACGAGGTCGTGGGAGAAGGGGACGGTGGTGAAAGCACATTTCTTTCTTCTTGCTCCTGAAGAATGTGGCGGAAATCCTGGATGGATTCATTTAGAGACCATAATTGGGAAAGCAGAGACAAGTCAAGTTGCCGAAGACTATACTGTAATGATAAGATATATGATGAATAATCTCCAAGAATTGATAAAACTTGGTTTAAAATTAAATTATATTTAAGAATTATTTTAAGATAGCGCAAATCTTACAGTTGCACTTTCTTCTTAATGATTAATTATAATGGTTATTGAATAAATTTATCCCGCATCTCGACAATATGGATGGAGAAATAATGCCATTTCGTAGAAAACCGAGAAAACCGAAAGCTATTAACACGGCAATATAATGTTGCAAAATGCACTTGGCTACGAAGGTAGTAAAGTAAAACGAGAACACACACCGTAATTTATAACTTTGCCATCATCATTATTATTATTATAACTTATTTTGCCTTGCGTTCGTATTAACTTCGCTATTCGTAAGTTGCTTTTTGATTCACCTCATGAATACGTTTACGCGCGCTAAAGCGTATTATCATTTCGCTGTTTGAAAGCGTTTGCGCGCACCAAGAGGAAATCTACAAGAGGAAAATGTATAGCTAGCCATGATGCCGATGCACAAGATGAGAAACGCATTCAAGCCGTGAATTGATTCTGAAACGATTAGAAATCAGATTGGCAACGGAGGGAAGTGCTTCATTTCGCTGCTCCGGCCGCAAAGAACACGTGAAACTTTCCATTTCTCGTATTATTGTTATTTGGTCATCAAATCGATCGTACCATGTGTTAGTGTTTAAATGCACGCAAATCGACTCGCAGAAGGTGATGAGCGCAATTCCTATATAATTAGGAATTGTTGTACCTTGAAATCTCTTGCATCGATTGTGCAAATTCTGTAATTATACTGTTGCTATCATTAGTAGAAAGTAAATAAGAGTGACTGTTTGTTTGTTTCTCATATTTATTCTCGCAGGAGTGTGTGTCATCTGTTGATGACAGTGATTTAGTGTTAATTTACTAAAAAAATATGCATTAATAAATATTTCTCATGGTTTTCACCGCATCATATAAAATTAGCGCAAGCAATAAAAACATAATTATTGCGTAATGCGTAATCATGTTAATTAATTCGATCAACATAAATATAATCATTCAATTAATAAGATTAGATCAGAAACTCATTACAAACGCAAATATTTTTATTAGCTAGGTATGTGGCGCGTGCTTTCTAATCATTCTTCATTCGACGATTGGCACTGTATTGGAAACGTTCGGTATTGGGTGGTGCAGAGTGTTATTTTTATTAGTTATTAGCACGTAAAGTGCGCGTTGATTGCGCTGGCTTGCTGGAGTGTCAAGGTTGATGCGGCGATTTGTACTTACAGAGCGTATGCATACGCCTTACATACATATATTGTCCTATTCGAAACTGAAACACGTTTGCATTGACAAGTACAACATGTTTTCGAATGCGGTTAAGTGTTATCTGCACACACACCGGACGTTTTATTAATACACTTCTTGTCATGCTATCTACATGCATGGATACGTACGTACGTACGTTTACGAAAGCAACGTGAACGACATTAAATATGAATGCAATCGCCGCGTACGCTTTGCCGTGAGGTATGTCTGTATGCCACGGCAGCCAGCCATATTACTTACTATTTGCAACCAATTTATTGCATTTGATCACTGAATAACTATTCGGTATTTTTATTACAGCGAATTGCACGGTTCAAGGTAAAGTAATCATGAACAAACATGGTAAATGCGTACACTTTTTCCATAATCATAGTCAAAACAAAATGAAAAGTATGCGACAGGTGACGGTCTTCTGATAAAAAGTGAAATTCAGGAAATTACAATAACAATTTATTAATATTACTTATTGCATGGTTGCATGGAGCGTTTGTATTATTATTACACAGATTTAATACTCAAATAATTCGCCATCGTCGAATCCATAAGGTGGCAATTTATAGCGTGTTCCAACTGTCGTGTTGTGTAAACTATTCATACTTAATTGATCATTACGTTGGATATAATTGCGTTTCCTGATCTTTTCAATTCCCAACAGTTACGTAAAGCACGTAAATACGCGGTCGTAAATTGCCAGAGACAAATTCGAGTTATTTGATTCATGTACATATTTACATGTGCAAAATGATTCAGTCAAAATATTATGGTAATCAAGTTATTGACGATATTCAATCCATTCGTATTGATTCTATTGACACATGATAACAGAATCTGCAAATTTAAGCCGTATAAACAAACACTCGTGATACGATCATTAAAAGAAAATTCCGACTATACGGAAAATTACACGTATTTGAAATCATTACGGTGGCATTTAATTAACTTCGCTTCGTACGCGTGCGGTCAACGTTTCAACTCAAATGCACATGTAATTATAGTAAATATAATTTGTGTTATCTGTCCGGCTGGCTAATTCAAGAAAAAAAAACCCATCCGATATTAAGTTTTCATTGCGATGGAAAGGTGTAATAACTAAATATTTAAGTAGTCGTGTAATTGCATGATGACTAATTGCAATGACCTTTCCTATGAGTGGATGTAGGTGGACACTTTCCAACTCTATTATTATTCATATGTAAAACTCACGTTTTTTGTTATTATTTTCGATTTTGACTACATTGTTCGTCATGTGAACAAAACGTATTGTATCAAATGTTGTGAGTCCTTGAATTTTATGACATTTTATTCAATTGTTGTTACTCCTTATTTAGACGCTTGCCAGTTGTGCTATGATTCTCATGCGTTAAAAACGTACGAGAAACGAAATTTCCTTAATAAAGTTGTTGTTGTTATTCGGATTTTTTTAAACGGATACAAAGTATTAAATTAATCCGCACTGCAGCATTCGATTCGTTAAAATGAAACTCTTGGCGAGCGCAAATTGTTTTCGGTTTGATGCGGAGAATGTACACTTGAATGAATACATTTTTAGTGCTCCGCTGATTTTATCAGAAATAATTTACTAAATGGACGGCTAGTGTCCGCGTAGCGTTGCAAACAAGCCACATCAGTCATTGTACTTTGGATTTGTTGTTGTTGTTGTCTTTGCGCTGCACGCGGTACAAGATTTTCGCGTGCATCAACTACTACAGGCTCGCCGCGGTTCACTTCCCCGGTAAGCAATAAGCAAACACGACAAACACGGGCTAGCGATGCGCGGAGAAGCACAACCAAAGTGGAAGACTGCCTAGTAATGCGCCCAAGAATAATAATTCATGTAAGTAATGTGTTCGGATGGATGGAATGACCTTTAATTACGCAATCGTTTGCTCTGCTCGGTTGGTTTTCCAGTTGCGCATGGGGTTCGCTATTCGGTTTCGCGATAAATGCAATCGAGAATATTATACAGATAGTAATACGAACTATTACAGCACCAAACGAACGACCAATGCGTATGATTTTCAGCGAAATCCATGGACGCGCGCAAAAATGGCACGTGAAATAAAACTATCAATGACGGCATCGTTATTACTTAAGCCGAATGAAAGTACACAGTGCGTAAACAACACGAGCATGCATGTAGTAAAAAAGCGTTTCTCACGCTTGAGCTTTTCAATATCTTTTTCATATTCATAATTAAATATTCCGAGTGCGTTCGCGCGCATTCATTGCTTTCGAATACCACTAATATTCCAATTCAGTAGCCGGACTCATACTGTTTTAACACACTCTTATGCTATCTTCCGCTACGTTGAATGCCATGCATGGAAAAAAGTAATCGTTAATCAAATTCTCAAGTTTTTTTGCCTCATTCAAAATGTTTAGTCTTCCACTAATCAACAATATAAATAGCTTGGAATAGTTAAATAGTAATTTTCATGGTTTAATTGGGCAAGTTCTTATTTAATATTTCGTAACTCTAAATATCTGCATTTTTTAAGGTTAGTTAACAATTTTTATATACACGCTAGGATGAGAACATTTTCCGATTTGTGCATTAAATAGTCAAACAAAAATTCATTGCATTTTTATGGCTCGATAGATATTTCAACTAAACAATGTTTCACAGCAAGAGTGTAAATTAATTTTGTGCAATTCTATTAACATCACCTTTGCAGGAAAATACATTGTTGCCCAACGTGGCCCTAAGTTCAATTAATTCCGATTACCTCCTCATTTCATTTAGTTATTATTGTTCTAAAAATTATGTTTTTCTCCAACTGTATTTCAAATTATTTTGCGTAGATATTAAATAAAATCTCTTGTTCTCAATTACCTCAATAAATTATTTAAAATAATGTAAAATGTAACATTTATGTGTAACATTATGCGTTACGACGCATAATATTTATATAGCAAGGCCGAGTAACAGTGAAAAGTTTTACATAAATTCGCAAAACAGTTGCCGTTCTGCGAAGAGAAATGTGTGCGCGAGTGAAGAATGAGAGCAATCTTTGATGTAAGATTACAAATGCGCATCGTACGTATATGTACGAACAAGATACACGCCATTACATAATGAACATCTGATGATGCGAGTTGTGCACATTTTTTCCATGCACATTCCTTGCAAGCCCCATTGTTTCAGCAATGCATCTTCGAGCGACTAAGTAAGTAATCCATTGACGTGCCGTGTGACACTATTAAACAAGTGCGCAAAGAAGCAATAGTCAAGCATGCAGCAAGCAAGCAAACGCAATGAAGGAGAGTTGTTGTTGGCAGCGCGCTCGAATGTGCAAGAGATACTTCGGCGCGCGAGCGCGCGCTTGTGTTGTTGTTATTCCCTAGTTTCCGATACCGTTAGATATCGACTTTTAGAAAATATCTCATGGCCGCAACAGCTCCAAACACCGACAGACAGCGAATGTGAAGAACTAAGGCAGTGTGCGTAAAGCAGCGCATTTTAACATTCGCCAGGCAGAGCGCAGCAAGAGAGCCGGCCAATATTAAAGCGTATAATATCTCGAATAACAATTTACGAATATTAATCACCCACACGGCTACGTGCCTGTATGATGCGAGTGTTGTGTTATTCAACGCAGCATGCCGCGATAGGTACGCTACAATTCGAGGCGGCGATTAGAAATTGAAATTTTTGCGCTTGATTGCGACTGTGGCGACTACGACTTTGTGATTATGCAAGCGCGCCTATAAAAAAGATGAATTATCGAGGCGAGAGTGCGGTGACCGCGTCGAAAAATACTACAACAAGAAAAAATAGCAATGAATTATAAGGAAATTATTACGTGCTTGATTGAGTAGACGAGCGCGCAAGGCGCGTAACTACTGAATGCACCGCGCATGCAGCAATCACGCTGCTGCCTGCCAATCGGCCAAGTAAATGGCGGAAATTCAACAATATGCAAAGTGCCAGATAAAGCAATAAGTATTTTCTTTAGTGCACATTATACCTGCTATCATGCGTAAACATTTCCTACTCGCGCTTAATTCGATACATTATCATCCTGCTGTTTGTTTATGCATTTGTGGCGAATGATAATTTCACCTAACCCACTATCACGAAGCGTTGAGCCGCATTGACACATTGCTACACATTTCGCCTGCTTGTTGTTGGCTTTATTTATATGTCAAACGTGTCGCGTTTGCGAGCATTACGGCAGTCATAATGTACATTCGGCGTTCGACAAGCGTTACATTGCGCACACGCAAGAAGCAGGCTAGCACACGCGTTTAGCTTTGTTTCTTCGCGGCCTCCACCACCTCCACCTCCTTCTGCGCGGCGGTGTTGTATTGCGTGAAATTTTTGATGCGCTTCTTGCTCCAGATCAAATCCGGATTTTGTGAAAACGTACGTTTTACTTTGTATGCGTAGGCATAACGTACGACCATAGCGAAATTGATAGATATGCACTATTGGAGCCAGCAGGCGGCAGCAAAAAATTCACGCCGCTGAGCAAATAAGTTTCTAACTGTAAATGACAAACGCGCGATGGTTTGCGCAAGCCGTCGTCTTCGGCGTGTGTAAGCTAAGCCTCTCAATGTGCTCCAGTATTTGAGTGAGAGATGATGCGCGCAAAGAACGCAATATTATAGTTGATCTGCGTACCTACCTACATACCAACTATGTTCGAACCCATGTTCTTGTAAAGCGATATTTCAATTCTCGACAATACGATTTTCGCGTAAATTATAAGCTTTATTTGATGGCAGGATATAAACGAACAAAGAAACGATCTGCCGAGCAGCGAATGTAAATCGATACAGGATGTTCAATTAAAATGCGCATGACGATGATACGCGAATGCAGATTAGCAATAGCTATTGAAATGTGCTTTTCAATAGCGATGCAATATCCATTAGGGCACAACGCGTTGCGCTGAAAAACAGACGCCGACGTTTAATTACGCGAATAAACGTCGTGGAAAACTCAATATGCAAACGCGTAGAAAGTCCACCCAGCGAATCGGTACAGCAAGTGCACGCTCGCGCGCGCGATTGCTGTCGTTGTCGGGCAATAAAAATTGCGCGTACATACACGCAATGCCGACGAAGAATATCATGCGGCTTTATATATTTATTTATGTATATGTTTTAGAAAATGAGCGGATATCATTAAGCGCGACCGTTCGTTCCATACGTTCGCGTTTGTTGTCTTTCATTGCGCACCGAGAGATGAAGAGGAGACGAAGAAGAGGAACGGCGGCGGCGGCGTTCACGCACGTAAACTGCTCCGCGGCCGAGGGAATGCAAAAAAGCGCGCATCGGTATTTTCACATCGTTGCTAGTTACATGCCCGCTGTGACGCCGCGAAGCGCAGATAAAGTTCGAATGGAATTGCGGTAGGAAAAAACGACGCACGAAACAAATTACAATTTGTATTTGCGTGTTGTTATCGGTCGCCTGGTCGGACGAACGACGATGCGCCCAGTAGGTACGCCGCGGTGTAATCGCGCAGAGATTGCAATTAGTGAGATAAAATTAATTAATGTCTTAAATAAACTAATGCGACATAAACTAAGAACGCACGTTTAATGTTATGTGCCTTCGTTCTAGGGACTGCGTCTCGCAAACGTAGAACGTATGGACGACGACGACCACGACGAACAAACAAGTCATATTTTTGTGCGCTCATCGCGAAATACCATCAGGTCCGCAGCAAGTTTTTCTTTGTTTATCATAAATACCATCCATCCTGTCCGCTGTTAGCTAACTTTAATTATACGAGGAACAATGATGATAGCAATTAGTGCCATATAAAAATAATGCTGATGAGCGACGACTGCCGTTCTTCAATGATTCATAATTATTATTATTATTGTCATTTCATCCATTCACTGTTTAATGACAAACCCATAATAATTACATATCGAATTGAAATCGCTAATAAGTACATGTCGCGCGTACCACCCAGAGACACGCTCTGAATCACCGAATTTAACATCGTTTTCGCGCCGCGATCAATTAACACATATCAAATATTCGTAAGAGCGTTGCAAGCCAGCAAACGATTTTATAATGAGTTAATTACGGCATGCCTCAATTGTAATTACGGCTGAGAAGATAAATATTGAGAGCACTTCGTTGCAACGCGTTTATATGTGAAACATCATTCCGCATTATAATGCAGTTTTTGTGAAAGCACTTGCAAAATTACATATGCAATTTGTCATTACGAATGGCGATAGAAGGAAGACGTACACGGCGTTGTGTTGGCAGTAGTAGTCGTAATGCGAATTGCTCCGATTTTCCTCCGCTTGTCGCCACTCCACGTTTTTCATGTTTGCAAGACGCTGCGTGTTCTTTGCTTTCGGTGGACGCGGCGTGCAATTCACGAAGGAACGGCTCTATCGTTTTGTGCTCTCTAAATGTTTACAAAACACACGGCGATTATATAATTCGAAAGGTCATAACATTTATGTAACGCCTCGTGTACTACACAGAGCGTTCTTCGCATGCACCTTACCAGCCTAACAACAAACCGCGTTCGCAGCCTCTCTTGCACA
Source organism: Anaulacaspis nigra (assembly GCA_030264675.1). Classification (NCBI taxonomy): domain Eukaryota; kingdom Metazoa; phylum Arthropoda; class Insecta; order Coleoptera; family Staphylinidae; genus Anaulacaspis; species Anaulacaspis nigra. Next base: position 10,789 of record JARJDV010002381.1, read on the forward strand.
GAGAGTAAGCGCGCAGGTCTCGTGGCGGTGTGTGCGCGCTTTTTTAGCGTCGCGGCACTCTTGCACAATGCATTGCTCGCTGTGCTCTCTCGTACGCGATGGTTCGAGCTATGCGAATGAGTGAGTGTTGCGCACACACATCCACTTTACAGGTTGGTTTTCAACATCTCACCGATAATGCGGCGAAATATTATAAGAAGCGCGAGCATAATGCAATCGACGACATAACAATAGCGCGCAATTTCATCGCCGGCGCGGGTCGTGCTAATTAAAAACGTACCAACGTTTGAGGCATTTTGTTTTGCGGCCGCCAGGTGTATGACAATCAATTTGCACTGCAATTTATGTACAACCGTGTTTGACTTATTAAATACGATTCGTATATGGCAAATGAATTGACCGTTTTTGTACGTACGCGTGCATGTGTGCAGGGCATATTAAATGCGTTCGAATAGGAGAGCAAGCGGCATTTTAATTTTAAATTTGCAATTGCAAAGTGCAAAAAAATCACAACACACGCCGTATTCGCGTCGATTGTGCAAAGTGGAAAAACTTGCAACACTTAAGTCATTCGCGAACATTAACACAGCCATTAAGCGTTTTTCACATAGTTCGCATATGAGATTGAAAAAATCGATTACAAAACACTGCAAAAACAATTTGCACGGAGAATGTATAAATTACGTTTCAATGTGCGTAATAAGGAAGGTTTTATTATTAATGTGCAGGCGAAAGTTTAGTAACTGCGACATTTACCTACATGTAGGTAGGTAGGTAGGTGACAAATAACGCTAACGGTTTTCCCTCATTTTTATGAAAGTCCACACTAATTAATCTGAGCTGCGGATTGATGTTAATTAATACGCATATTAATAGCAAGTCGTTCAACAAGTGCAATCATAATTATTCTAATCACCGCCGGCTCCAACGAGCGCACCAACTAAACCAACTAAAAATAGAGTGCGCAGTCCGGCGAACCGCCCCATGTGTCGGGCAAATAACTCTATCAGTTAGCCTTGAAAAGTGATAATTATCTCGAGAATAAATTGAATTTCCTTGAATGGCGTTTTGTTAATGATCTAATTGCAGAGATTGCACGTACCGCATGGCTAAACTATGCAATTTCGTACGCTTCAACGACGGATAAAATATGCGCGGCTATAAAGAAAAAGAAGCCTTTCTTTTGCGCGTCATAAAACCAAGATTTTTATGTCCTCACAGCTCATGTCATGCTTTAACTGCTAATAATATTCATTTTTGCCTGGAATATAATTTCAGCGCCTAGAACCGTCTCGTCGCGTCAGTTGCATTAACTTTTGTTGCTCACATTGTACTCGGCGCGCACGTTAATTTCGAATGCATATCTGCGCACGTTTGCGCCCAATAAGGAAGCCAGAACGAATAAGTAAACTAAAACACTAGTGCGGCACTGAATTTTGTGGCCGTAAACGTGCCAACAATGAATAATAACAATAAGGATGCACATCGCACAGCTATTTTTTTTCGTGGTATTCAACGCCTTACTTACTTCGCCGTCGAGATAATTTGATGATACTCACACGATAAGCGCGTGTGCTAACAGACAATTAGATTTCTTCGTGCACAATTTCTAGGCAAAAGTAGTAAAAAACCTAAGCGAAGAAAGTAAATGATTTTACATGGTGTGCCTCCATTCGCCAAGTCTTAATTATTGTTCATTTCACACTTAGAAAAGCACTAAATTCAAAAAATTGAACATTTTATGTGTTGAGTATTACGCTGCGCCACTGCAGTGCACTGCCGCAATAATCCAAGTTGATTTTCCATTCTCTGATGAAAGCGTTGTTCGCAATTACGCGTTAAAAATTAATTTTAAAATATACTTGATTCTCGTACGATAAGATAACACAAATAGCTGCTATTCATACAAAACAATGCAATATTTACTCAAAATTAAATTCGTTACTATCAACCAGCTATCAAGATTAACCGAAAAACCTCACGAACAAATTGTGTTTTCATTAAATCGAACGAGGTGTTGTTCGTCTTGTGCAAACAGACGCAAGTTTCCACACTTTTGAGTGCAGGATATTACAAGAAAGGTTAAAACCGCAAATACGTTCAGCAACATCTTGGGCATTACAAATAATTAATGCTCGGTGTGCTCGCTGCTTGAGCACATAGGAAATACGCAGTCGTATTGCGCTGAACCATGACACAAATAGAGAAGAAAAAAGTGTATTTGCAGTACGGCGCGAGTCTATTTTAATGGACTGTAATTTTATCTCAATTACGTTTGAATAATACGCGCAAAAGGACACTCCGCTCTGTAAAGGTTCGGACCTCTCTATGAGCCCCGTCTTCGGCCACACAAGCGCCGACATATTTATTACGCTGCCCCAGATGGGAACTCCGCATCGTTAAGCATGAATAATATAAAATACGGCATGCGTAGAGAGCAGAGAAAAGAACTCACCATTTCGCGTCGCAACAATGCCAATTTGGCGTCCAGGTTGCTCGTCTTCTTCAAGGAGCCGAGCTCACCGTTCGGCGCCGATGTGGACGAATGCTTAGAGGTTCGACTGGACGTGGTGCGTCCGGACGATGGCGTTTGCGGTCCGCCCTCGATATTGAAGCCGCTGAGCGACTTTGGAAGCGGCGGCAGACCGTGCAGATTCGCCATTTCTAGTCTGGAAATAAGATTCGCATGCTTAACGTGGTGGTTGTCGTCGTCGTCTTCAATGGTTATTTGACAACTGGACAGGCGAATCTCTTCGCCATTTGCCACCTCAACCCAATCGGAATGCTGTATTCGCGATTCGGACGTCGGCGACGAGAGGGAATTTTCCGATGGACGACGCTGTCGTTTCGATATCTTAGAAGTTATTTGGCGTTCACGCTTCATATTCGACAGCTCGCTGATGAGCAGCTCATGATTGAGTTTGTCATCGATTTTCGCCTTTGGCGGTGTACCACCCAGCAGCATGGCCGGCTGCGTTGCGCTTCGGGCAAGACGAGGCTTGATTGAGCCATCATCTGATTCGATGAGTACAATTGTTTTCTTCGAATCGTTCGTCTGTATCGTTTGACTACGCGATGAGTCACGCGACTTGTTGTTGATTAAATCACCATCGGCATCGGCGGCAGCGACCTTGCTCGTGGTGTGAATGGTGACTCTATCGTAAGGTAACTTGAGATTTGGCGCAGCGCGAGCCTCCCTATTATTATCATTAGCATCATCAATCACAGCAACCGGTTCCACCTTCTCCGGCTGATCGAGTACGCTGGCGAACATTTCGTCAATCAGCGTATTCACGTGATTGCGATCGCTGGTCTCATCTAATTGATTCCAGTCCCGTTCGTCCTCGCTAATCACCGAATCCGAACTGTTGTTCGCATCCGTTTTGAAGCTGTTTGAGCGCGAAATCGGCTCCGATTCGCCCAAGGATTCAAGACTCGAATCTCGATCGTCCAGCTGTTTTGGCGCGGGAGTTGGTGGCACCGATGGCGGCGGCATGAGTATCACCTCCGGCCTCGTTTTGAAGCTGCTCGTCCGCATGACACGCTGTCCCACGTCTTCATCTCCCATGCGCCGTACGGACTCCTTGCGATTAAGATTAACGCGTATCTCCTCAATTGACGAGTACCGCTGCGGCTCCAGCTGCTTAATGTTCGCCGACTGGTAAATCAGAGTGCGCGTGGCCGGCTTGGGGGGCTCCTCCACCGACACCCCGCGCTCTATTTTTGGCACTACATTGCTGTACTTATTTATAGCCGAATACGACTGTGACTTCACTACGGGTGGTACGCACGCGTGCCCTTTACCGCGCGACTTGGCGAGCGCCTCCGCGACGACGTTCTTGCTAGGACGCGGCGGCACCGGCGGCGGCGGCTTGCTTGCCTTCGTCGAATTCGAGCGCATCGTCGTTATCATTAGACGTTGTATTCGCGTAGCGCACTCGTCGCACAAACATTTATACCACAACAATAAGAAGCGCACCGAGTTGAGTCACGCGCGCGCACATAACATTCACACCGAACGATTCGTAATAAGCGACTGAGTACAAACCGCGCCACGAGCGTACGATGTTCCTCGGCTGAGCGCGTACGATAATCAGTCGTAAGTCTCTCTGTTACCTTTCCAGTCCCCCTCTTTCTTACTGTTTCGGACTCTCTCTCCTACTCGACTAACCGCACGCGGTGGATGCAAAGGTGACTTAAGTCACAAAGCTTGTGGAATCGCTGTTATTATTATGCAGCATGCATCGGCCACCTTTTTTTCCACATTGCGTTGCACCGAATTCTAAACGCGTGTGTTTACGTTTTCGGGAAGCAGCTGACACGTGCGATACACCGCGCCACAGCACCTAGGCCACTCGGTAAGATATACCTTTACATACATTTTCCGTCAAGCAGCGCTGGCCTGCTGCAGCGTGCAGAGAGGCAGATGCACCCAATCATATCGTAAAAGTAGCAATGCGTTCGCCTCTCTATCGCCCTGACGTCATAAAACATAAAATTTAATCGCGCAGAACAAGTTGCAAATACTTTTCACATTTGTTGCTCGTTTTTGCATCGAGTACACCGAGTGTTCACGTCTCGCCATCAATGTGCTTTCCAATTCGCAAAAAGCTGATAAAAAATAGCGCAATCCAATTCATATGATATGGTGGTTGAATTCATAATAAAGCGAGTTGCCGTAAAAGAAGCCGGCAACAGATCAATTCACGGCAAATTACAACCACAGCCAACCAGCAAAAAATCACTGGAGAAACGACGTTTGTTCGTTCTAATGATTCATTGACGAGGAAAACTGTAATACTTAACAAAAAGTTGTTCGCAAAAAACGCGCTAATAAATAAAACCGCAGTGTGACAAATATGTGAGTAGTAAGCGCAACATTTCTCTCCTAATTCCGCGGAACCGAATGAAATTATTAAACGCGATACCGTAACCAGTTCGTCAAACAAAAAGAAAAGAATTACATATTAAGTATGTATGTATGTATGTATGTGGCCTGCTGCTGCCGCGTTGTATTCTAATTACATGTGTAATAGGCTCGCGCCGTGCACGCCTTGTTTCCTAATTCTCGCAATTACGACAAGTCTTGTTGAAATTGCCATGTTGAAAATTCAAATGCCATCCGCGTGTGCCTCATTCATTGTTGCTGTCTTCGAGGCTAAGCAGCTCATTTGGAAATGCACAAATTACCATGTTCCACTCGTAACCCGCAAAAAATCGCTTTGATTCAACAAAAAGCAGGTGTATAGTTGCGTAAAATTCCACCTGCTCTGTGTTCTTGTATCACATAATATTCATAATTTTGAAGCACGACTATCACGCTATTAGCATAACTATACAATAACAAAAAATAAAAAAGAACCGAAGAGTTCATTAATTTCAATGCTAATAAAAAACAAACACGCCATTTATATCAATAACAATTATTCACTTATTGTTAGGTCGTAATTACATGAACGATGAGATTGGAATGTAGCACAGTTATTGTTTCATTAGAAGCTTAACAGATTGTTATACAGCATGTTGTAATGTCAATGCAACGCATTGCTAAAGCAATTAATTACATGTGAATTTACTATTAACACCACGCCAAGACGAAAGAAAGGCAGAAAAAAATGACTGCAATGTAATAAGGATCGACCGTTTGAATCAATTTACGAATGAATTGATTTCAAGAGCAGCATCGTTTACTTTAACGATCAGCCGTTTAATAAGCCTTTATGCATATTGCACTTCACACGTCGTAATAGCATGAGGCAAGTCATTAGTCGATTAAAGTATTCTTTGCATATTTGCAGTGCATCAAAGCATACAAAACGCAGTGGGTAAACAATCTAAGGCTTGTAAAAATGCGAACACCTGTTGCCCCATTTCATTATCATTATCACCTCGCAATTAGTGGACACGCAACGCCTGTACGTATGCATATTACATACTAACGGGAGCGCGAATGAAATAAATTTTATAAAAGCGAATGAATTATTAGTCTATCGAGCAACGTGGCAACTTGTCGATTTGCATTAGTGATTAATTAATTAAATCTGCAAACGTGCCGAGAAATAAACCGCAGCTTTTTGCATTAATTCATTTTTCTTGGCTTCGTGCTTTCCACTCGACTCGCATATAGTGTCGTTCGAAAATAGTTTCAAACAAATATAAAAGTCACTGAACTGTGTGCTCCAAATGAATTTGCCACGTTGAGTGACATTATTAGATATGGTAAAATCGATTCGTAAAAATAACAAAGTTATATTAGTTTACAACTGAAACTAAGCAGTGATCGTTGATAATTTGTATACTCGGTGTATTTGCAGATTTATGCTGGAAGATAGAGCAATTGAATTAGAATCGTTAACACATTTGCACAGCTTGTAGGGTGTTATGCAGTCGTGGGCAGAAATAGAAGGGAAATATTTCACCAGCGCGAATGGATTCGTACGGAGCGAACGCATAGAATGTCAGAACGGTCACGACTCGTCGACGCTCAGATTTGTTGCAAACGCGTAAAGTAATATTCTAATGCACAATAACTCCATATACAATTTATAATTACGATTTGCTTTGGGTCGAAATGCTAATGTTGCCATTCGGTAACTATTTTCAGCCGTCTGTTTATACACGAACAACGCCTGGCAACACAATAATATTGTGTTTATTGAAATCGTATTTGCAGTAGAGTGTATTAATGCTTTAATTACCAGCAGCATTTCTACTTCTAAAACTCAATGCATTTCATTAGAGAAATCCCGCTGTGGGTCTTTAATTTATCCAGTAGTAAGCAAGCAAGCGAATAAATCTATGAAATGAATGCAAGCGTAAGTGCACATATGCACGTGCATCTTTACGTGACTTTGAAAAGGTTAACGCTGCACTTTGCGGTTGGACGTTGGTTTTGTGTTATGTTACATTACTTTGCAATGTATGACATTTACTTCTACTGCTCTTTTCTTTTCGTCTTGAAATAGATACGACGTGTGACATGTATGTACGCTCGCGTTCATTTGAGCTTTAGAACTAACGAACATCATGCTTAGCATGAGCTTTAATTAAAATTTACATTCGTACATACATGCACTCTCTTTGCCTAATCAATTTTACTAGCGAACATACGATGTGGTCACGCTAAATTTAATAAGTGCATTAGATTTCCACACAAAGTGTCATGAACAATTTGTATGGGTACGCGACGCCGCAAAAGGACCACTGTTTAATATAATTAACGTGATCTAGTCACCTCATTTGTACATAACTTCTTAGTTTAAGGCAAAGTCTGATCAGCGTTTGCTGTCATGGTGCTGACATAACTGATGAGTGCACAATCAAAAGAACATAAATTGGCTCCATGTGCAACTGAACGCCAAGTACCAATCCATCTTGCATGTTTGAAACAAACAAGTTGCAAGATTCCCACCATTCTATTCAAAATTGAGGAAAATTTATGTGATTCAGTTTCATATCGGCAAATCACAAGCCGCATAAAGTATAATAGCAAAGTCGCGGATTCGTGACTTTCTTTATTCTCCCAAGCTGTGATGTCTGTGCAGTTCATTAGATTATGGATGTTACTTAATCGAGACGCATGCGAAAGTCCGCTACCAATTGATGTACAAGCAGGCACACCATACATTCTTCATTAATTTAACAACTGTTTGAAAACGTAGTTGATGCACAAGCATAGTTCATAAATCAAACAATAACGCAAGAACTGCAATTGAAAATTATGGAAAAGGGTCAGCTCTTGTTTTCAAAATGGCAAAGTGAAATCCAGTACATAATTACTTGTAGCTTTGTAATAACAACTCTCTGACTAAGCATATACCAACAGCTTGATTAATTAACTGTTTAAGGCAGTAATTCTATAGACAGTTTTTGTCATTTATAGCAACCCACCTTTTAATTAATATTGAATTTCCATTCCTGCCGACACATAGGACAATGCTGATTTACTTGTTGTGATTGAATCCACTTAACAATGCAATGCATATGAAAACAATGTGAACACTGACCCCACACTAATGGACAATCGTCCCCAGGTAATTTGCAATCGGAACAGCATGCATCAAAGGCCATTCGGCAAATACCGCAGCTATCGTCGTTAGCAACCCATTTCCATGTGGCTACCCCAGTCCAATCTGCAAACAAATCATTCCTTAATGGTCGAAACTAACCTTAAATTATTAGTTGTTTGTATTACTTTTTATAACCACTTTCATTCTACACCCATTTACCACTAATGCAAAAGACACTAGACGTTATTTTATGGTTCTCGCAAATACGCCGCGTTAATGAGTCACAGTCTTTTGTATTTGATAGCAACTCACACCGAATTGTGATGGAAAAACTTTGAACCACTAAAAATCACAATGGCTGACGCCGGGAAATGGCAAGCTGGACAGAATTTCTAAACTCGTTGGACTGCTAACGTCCTCTACATGTAGTTTTGTAACTACAACGACCTTGCTTAAAAAGTTGTCCTTGGGTGTGTTTATGGGTTGTGTAATTATAGGCAACTGTATCAGCTGACCAAGCTGACTAACAAAACTAAGTATGTAAATTATTAAATTGTAGTTGTATATAAATTTAACAATAAGTAATTCAAGCGCATTCTTTAAACTGATAAGGCGTACTCTAGTCATTCAGTATGTTACTAACATTATATGTGTCAGTGTTCTAATTTCGTGTGTTTACACACGAAAAACATAAATATTGTAACTCAAAGGTTAAAAAAGAAGCAAAATTCTGCACAAGAAAAATGGATTTTCAATTTGTTTCACTAGACGCTGGGTAGTTTGTCTTATACTGCTATTAGCATGTCTTCTAATCTTCATGAATTACCTGATTGAATTTACAACAAGTGAGTAAGCATTTTATTGTGTAAATAATTAGCTAATTGTATTTTTCAGTCACTAGATTAAACCATAATTACCAGCATGTAAGACAGAAAGACAATACCAGAACTCGTTTACTACATGAAGCATTAAAACATGAAGAAACGTTCCAATTTATGTTCAACACAAGCCAAAATAGCAAGCAGCTAAAGTCAAAATGTGAAGTGATACACTTGGGATTTGTATGCTCAGGATACAAACAAAATTTGTTTTTGCATACCATGTTGAAATCTGTTTTATTCTACAGACATAATCCTTTACATTTACATATTATAGCTAACAAATTCTCTGAAAATGTCCTCCAAACCCTGTTTGCAACTTGGATGCTTCCAAAATGTAAGTGAAAACTTTGTTTTACTAGCAAATAATGAATTTATGGAACACATGTTTGTTTTAGTTAACGTTAGTTTTTATGAGATTAATCCATTGTTACCAGATGTGAGATGGGTGCCAAATAGTCATTATTCTGGTATGTTTGGTTTATTAAAATTAGTATTTTACAAAGTGTTACCCAAAGATGTTGATAAAATCATTATTTTGGATACTGATCTGACTTTTATCAGTAATATTTATGAATTATGGCAGTTATTTAAGAATTTTAATTATAATCAAGCCATTGGCTTAGTTGAGAATGAAAGTGATTTTTATTTATCTAAAAAACGAACAGTATGGCCTGCGTTAGGAAAAGGGTATGCGATTTTAAAGGCATTTATAAGTACAACAAGTACATAACTATTTTTTAGATTCAACACTGGAGTAATATTGTATAAAGTTGATAAACTACAGGCTACTGCCTGGGATAAATTATGGAGTAGTGTTGCAAAGAAAACTGCATTAAAATATGGTGCAGCTTCATTGGGAGATCAAGACATTATGAATACTGTATTAAAACAATATCCGAGCTTGTTGTATCAAGTGCCTTGTTTTTGGAATACGCAATTGAGCGATCATACGCGCAGCGATGAATGTTACGAAAGTAATGACATAAAGGTAATGAAAATGTTATGAAAATTGTAGCGGCAAGATTATAAATATCTAATAATTCTAGGTTGTTCATTGGAATTCACCCAAAAAATACAATGTTATAAATCCACACGGTGAATATTTTCGGAGTATATACAATACTTTCTTGGAGATGAATGGTGATTTAGTGACCACTAGTTTATATGACTGTGGAAACGTTTCCGAACAAGTCGTAATAATAAACAGTTTGATGATCATTGAACGTTAATAAATTTTAATTTATTATAGAATGTGACAAGAGATGTATGCAGTCAATTTAATCAAGCTAAGCAAAGTAAATGGCGAACATTGCTATTCTTTAGAAATTTTGATTACATCCCAATGAAATATGATGTTACATTTGTTGCTCAACTCTCGTACGACAGATTGCAAATGATTGAACAATTAGCAAAGCAATGGGACGGGCCAATCAGTTTGGCTCTCTATTTAACAGATCCCGAATTTCAGCAAGCATCCAACTATATTGATAATTCCGATATATTGCAGGATAGAACAAATATTGCGTATCATGTAGTTTTTAAAAAAGAAGTAAGTTAATATCATTTTTTGTTAAAATACTCATTTCAGATTTTAGGATTACCATCCAATTAACATTTTAAGAAACGTCGGTCTTAAAAATGCTTGCACCCCGTACGTATTTCTCGCTGATATAGATTTTCTTCCGATGATTGGTCTATATCAAACATTAACTGAAACTCTTTATTCCATTAAAACAATGAATAAGAAGGTTATTTATTGAGTTATAACATGAAAGAGCTGCTAATTTACAAGCAAATATTCTAGGCACTTATAATACCTGCATTTGAATCACAACGCTATCGTAGCCGGTTTCCCAAAAATAAGAAAGAACTTCTGAATATGTTAGACAAGAAATCTTTATTCACATTCCGTTATGATGTATGGGCCTCCGGCCACGCGCCCACAAATTATACTAAATGGAGAACTGCAAAGGCACCTTATACTGTAATTATGTTTGCTAAGTTTAATTACTGTGTGATCACAATGTTTAAATTTCAGATTAAATGGGAGCCAGATTTTGAGCCGTATATTGTAGTAAGCAAGAACGTAGTCGAATACGATAATAGATTTTTAGGATTTGGTTGGAATAAGGTATCCCATATAATGGAACTAGAATGCCAAAATTATGAATTTATCGTTCTGCACAATGCTTTTATTGTGCATCGTCCACATTCACCGAGCTATGATATTGTGAAATTTCGATTGGATCCTAATTATAGAATGTAAGCTGTCCTTTATACATACATCTTTTTTAAAATTAAAATTGGATTTGTTTTAGGTGTTTACAGAATTTGAAGGAGCAATTTGTTTCCGAGTTGAAAGTTAAATACAATCGTAGTTTTGAAAATAGGCAGCCCCTTGGTGCACCTAGTGATGATGTACAACTACCTTAATCGGTGTAGGTGTATTTTTTATTTCATATTAAGCCAAATATGTATTATTCCTATTTTTTTATAATTACGTATTCTTATATTCATTTTCCAACAACGACGTATAAATAAATATTCTTCCATCTCTTTTATCTGTTTTATTTATAGCAATACCACGTGTCAGTCCTTAATCAGTCCAGATACTTGAGACAAATATTTTTTTAGGACTTAAATTTCTTCTGACGTCAAGACTGTTTTCTTTTTGTTGTTTAATTACCACTCATTATGCATTACATTAGATATGATCCGCCAATGAAATCGTAATTTATAACAAGATAACATAAAATAAACAACAATATCATTGCCTGCAAATGCATGTTATTCAATTAAACAATTTATTTTCGTTACCAAGTGAGTTTAATCGGCCTACATATGTTGAGCTGGCTTGTAATGTGCAACGTGTGTTTGTTGGCAAATCCACAAAGTTGTCATTTGGTGAAAAGTACGACGGATCACTTGCTTTCTAATCAGTCTGTTTGCGATCTTTAAATCGCAAGCATCACAAGTAATAATTAGTTGCCAGAAACTTAACACGTATTCAGAAAGAGGAATCATGAATGACGACGTAATTCGTACCAAATCTTTGGGTACCTCCTTAGAAGGTGTCCGTGATCAATATGCCGATGGCAAAGCCGCGAAAGTTTGGGAAGTTTTCATTGGTGACAAAAAACGCCGCACTGAACAATATCGCAGTTTTCTTATAAAATTGTTAAAAGCTAAGGGATGTAAAAGAATTCTTGATGTTGCCTGTGGTACAGGGTAAGTTTTTTGTTTGTTATTATGGCCCTTTATTTACAATATTTAAAATTCACGTAGAGTCGATTCTATTATGCTACTTGAGGAAGGTTTTGAAGTTGTTTCTTGTGATGCATCAGATAAAATGTTGAAATATGCTTTGAAAGAGCGCTGGGAAAGAAGAAAGCAGCCGGCTTTTGATAAATGGAGTAAATCAACATACATAATATGCATTATATTTATTAACTAATTGTTATTGCATTTATTTAGTTATCGAAGAGGCCAATTGGTTAACTCTTTATGATGACATTGGCCATATCGTTGGAGGTGGCTTTGATGCCGTTATTTGTCTTGGCAACTCATTCGCACATATGATGGATAGTTTTGGCGATCAAAGGGAACAAAAGTAAGTAAATCCAAAATCGAATGATTTTACGGTTGTTTGTGTGAAATTGTTTTTGACGCAGTGGATCTGATGTAATTTATGATAATAAGACGATATGACGTTCTTTGGCTGAGTTTATCAGTTGGGTCAATGTTAAGAATCCTTGCATAATAGGGAACAATAATACGCAAACAAAACATTTTATACTTTTATGTAAAGATTTATTGTAAAGATTTTTACACAAAAGCTTCTCTAGTAAATCGAACTAAGAATTTAAAATTTAAAATTCAGCACTAGGAGATTATGTATGCATTGTTGCAATGCAGAAAACTGCATTGCAGCCATGTCATTATCAAGGTAGTCAGTAGAGGACTCTGAGGTGTTTAATGAAGAATTTTCTTAGGTTATTAACTGCTAAGACACGCACTAGAGGCCAATATAAGTTTAAAATGAATTATTCTTATGTTGAAATCTTATTTCCAGGCAAGCTATTCAAAACTTTGAAAGATGTGTGAAACCAGGCGGTCTCTTGCTGATTGATCATAGAAATTATGATCATATTATTAACACCGGTCAAACACCGTCCCATTGTATTTATTACAATGTAAGTATAATAATTAAAAACAAGTTTCCTTTGGTGAACAAATTAAATTAACATGATTTTTTGAAGAGTTCACATGACACCAACATTAAAACTTCGGTCTTGTACGTGAGTGGTCAACCAGCAATGGTTATGATGGATTATTATATTAATACTGCGAATAGCAAGAGCGTACCCGAAGCAATCAAGTAAGAGAGTTTTTTTATTTGTAATTTGATTATTTATCCATTAATTAATTCAACTGCGTTAATTTATTAGCGAATTCCGGTTGTGCTATTATCCACATCGTCTCGAGTCGTTCAAGCACATGCTCAAGAATGCTTTCCATCTGAAGGAAGATTATCAAATCTTTAAGGATTTTAAGAGTATCACCGATCCGGAGGTGGCAAATTTCTACATTCATGTTGTCGAAAAGAAGTAAAGATACTTTGCGTAATCTCATGTGTTCTTGGCTTAACTTTGTTATCATTATGGAATGAATAAAATCTATTTTCGATTTATGAGTGACTTTTTATTGTTCCACGCATTGTCCTCAAACTATTGGGCAAATCATTTTTGAGTGTTTGTTCTCCCACACGGAAAAAAGTTAAATGCGCCTCCAAAGATGCAAGTTTCTCCCGTTCGACTCTCCATTCTTGCTTACTTTGGCGTGCGCAAGTTGCTTAGTACGTTGTCAGTTGCGCGTTGTCGGTCCAGCTAGGCGCTTGTCTTAAGTGTGCGGTGTGCAAGCGATAAAAAATAAGAAATGCTCTATGACGAGTCTCTTACCTCGCGTCTAACGATGCCCATCATCTATCATCAGAAGACGCCGGCGGCAACTGCCATTGACCATTCGTACACGGACGCCAACAACAATCGCACCAAGTCTGGCGGCAAAACTCTTGATAAGTACTCCCTGCGTCCACGATCAGTGCGACGACGGAAAGCGTCAAGTAACGATGCGCTGGAGCAGCATGATGATGACAACCCCAAGACGCAAAAGGCCAAGACGAAACCGCCGCCGCTGAGCAAGTATCGGCGGCGTACGGCTAATGCCCGCGAGCGCAACCGGATGCAGGAGATCAATCAAGCCTTCGAAACCCTTCGACGCGTCGTGCCGCAATTGACTCCCGATAACACCACAGCCAGCAATGAGAAGCTGACCAAAATAACCACCCTTCGACTGGCAATGAAGTACATTTCCTCCCTTAACGCCGTCCTCAACGAGAAGGAAACGTCGATGGAGTTTTACAGTGACTTGGACACGTTGCTTGGCGAGTCCGATGGCGAGTCGCTGCCCACAATCAGCTCGGACTTTTCTTCGAACGCGTCGGATCAATCATTGAACGACTTCGCGATGGACTTCGAGAGCGCCGACGACTCGCTCAACTCGGTCGATCTGCATTTGGAGCCGCTATCGCCAAGTGATATTCATTTACCGCATCACATCTCTTCGTTCGACCCATTTTTATCAGGTTTCAGTTAATGTTGTTAGTGATAGATTCACGACTACGATGAATTCAAACGTGTCATAATTGTATTTCTAAGTTTGCGACATGTTTGCACCATGCGCAGAATAAAGCACATTCCTAATTAGCAAATAAGTATTTCAAAGTCTTGTGCGACTATAAAACATGTTCATTATATTTATTTGTAATCTAAGTGTTGTAGCATTAATATTCTATTATTAGATTTTTATACTTCTGACAAAATGTACATAGCATATTAAAGTTTATAAGATTTTTTATGTGTACACTGTTTTGTTTTATTTGTTCGCAAAGCAATAGTTTGTAGAAAGTATTAGGAGTAGATACGCATAATTAATGTTCAGCAGAATCCAGGAAATTCGAATAAATTATTATGAAAGTGTGATTAACAAAACATTGCTCATTATGCGCTTTGTACGCATTGATAATGCTAATGAGAATAAGCGACTATACTAATAATGCATTAGTCACATTTAAAATATTCTTTTGTTATTTAAAAGCAGTTGCACACGTTATGCAACCGAACACATCATGGATTTCTCCGTAAAATTTGTATTCGTTTATATTACCGTCACGTATTCGCGCATGTTTTGCTCTTTTTGTTTGCCAACGTGCATGCTGCCCGCAGGAGATGCAAAACGCTACCGTCGCGTCTCAAAAGTCCTTGCACTCGATGCATATATTCCTTGTACTCGTTCAATTCCTAAATGTGCATTCAAGTGCATCACAAAATCGCATTATATCATTACTACGTAATACATTTTGCTTAAATTATCACCGAATCTAAATTTATACACGAGCTGTGGTGTTAAACTGTGCCGAATAAACAGCATGTACCACCTAAATAAAAACTCACTCGTTAATGTTGTGTGTTGTCTCACCTTTACAGCATTACTAAAAATACCACAGCAATTTTTGCTGCATTTGAAATTATTTTTGTGTTTTCACTCATAACATCAAAGCGTGGACGCAACCGTTTTGTTAATAATGCTGAACGATTTTTGTTTGAAATTCCACGCTGAAGTGCTTTTGCTACCAGAGGAGCGCGCAAGCAAACGTATGTTGTAAACGGCGCTCTTCAGCATCATCGCTGATGTTGGCTAGTTAAAGGCACTCGTTAAAAGTATCAATTTGCATTGCAACAACTTAACTGTACGAACTGTCGCTGGTGTTTAAACAGCCACAACGCACCGTTGACGTGTTGCACGATGAGCATGTAATATTCCATAATTCAACAATCTGCAGCAAGGAGGAAGAAGAAGAATGAATGAATGAGCATAATGTTTGTTCATCACTTCATAGCTGTGCGCATGCAATGAGGCAGCTTCTGGTAACCGACTAACTGCCAGCAAACATTTAACGATTTAATATTTAATAGTACCACTAGTTGATCTCGTATTTTCATAAACAATTTCCTCAAACTTCAACCTACATTGTTTCCGCATAAATTATTAGCAACAAACAATAACGATCTTCTTAAATGTAGCAAATGCTGTAATTTTATTACTAAATTGCTGCAGTCGTTAAATTTATCCGCCCATGATGTTTAATTGCATTCGGATGCATTTACCAAAAAATATTAAGAGAATGTGGGCGCAGTTTTACAACTTTTGGATTATTGTTAGTATAATGAAATTGTCCTTAGCACGTTTAAGATTTCGCTAATTGATATCGAAATTGAATTTGTTGCGCGATGCGTTTTTATTGAGCCTATTGACTCGTATCGAAGGGATTTCCTTTGTTTTCACACATTGGCAAAGGCCGTGGCTGATAACTCGTTAAATTATGGTGTTTTGTGTCCGTGGCGTTGCGGCGGCGCGTAAATAAACATGTATCTAAGCGGTCGAAACACGAAAATAAACGCCGGAATCGAGCGCATTGGATGTCCCAGCTGAATGCGCCGTCTAATAAAGTCGAAACACGCCGTTTGCCGCCGCCAATAAACAGTTACGATCGCACTGAGGACGCTATATGCACACACACGCGCTCTCGCGCAGATTAAATGCTTGTTGCGCGCGCGGCCGCGGCGCACGAACGTTTCGCATTGGATCTTCTTGTTAAGGCACTTCTTTCTCTTCTTCCCGAACACATCGTAGTTTAGATCCGTTTATATCTTTCTAATGCTCTAATGCTCTTTTTCCCTGCCCGTGGTGCAATGCTGCCATATAATTCCTGTTTGTTTGCGCAAACAAAACACAGCCGTAAAAGGACTAGGCACTCAATTTTCAGTTTAATAAAATCGCCAAGCGTTCGGTGATCACAGTTTTTTTTTGCGCGCGTTCGTTGCCGGTGTAATAAACAGTGCATGTTTATTTTAATAGTGCATGGGATATAAACGAGCTATTTATATTTAAATATATAATTACAATTAAATGCAGAGTGCAAATTTGTTTGAAAAATGTACGTGAACATTTCACTTTATGTACGCACATCAGAACAAATTAATTTTGCACTCTAAGCTCCTCGCTCGCAGCGAGATCGTGAAGATGAAATATGAATTCTGGAAATTAATAAAGCATCGCATGCGTTTCAGACGATCTATAACTTTCAATGGCAAGTGAGCAATTATCGATTTAGTTGCAATTCGAGATGCACGAATTGCATTTTCACTCGTCGCAATCCTGTTAGGTTATGAGGATAATTATGCAACTGGTACCTGTTTAATGAAGCATTTATTACATCGTTGCGTACGTTGCGCATTCGCAATGAAACGACCAGTTTATAAACTTATTAAAACATAATCTTTGGCTCGCATTTCGCGTCCGCAAGTGTACTCTAACTGTACGCAAGCGAGCGATTCAATGCAATGCGACATTAGTGCTAATATTCCAAGAAGTGTACGCACTCTACGCGCGAGGATTTGCTAAATTGAAATCTTTAATTCCTTAAATTAATAGAGAAGTGGCTTTTATACGCGTATAATTCATGATTTTCTTTTCATCGTAACATTATAGAGTGTTCGCTCGATGCATTTGCGTGCTGGGATATTAATAAAAACATTTTCGCCATAAATGACGCGAATTTTCATGCTTAAATCATGCGCCTTTAGCATCTGTTTAGCGCGATATCAAAGTTTGGCGATCGCACACAAACGGCAACGTTGCGTTTATTTCTTGCATATCTATCATCGCGCGCGCGAGCGATTCCTTCAAACAATTTCCTTCTTTCTCCCCTTTTCCTTATCTTATATTATATTGAATATTGCATCAGATGCGCGTCGTCTCGCGCATTCTACACCTGAAAACGTACAAAATGCTTTCTGCCCGCTTTTGCGCAAATGCGCGAGCGCGCGTTTCTATCGATCGATCGATCGATTCCGGCGAGAACAACAAACGGAACCGTGCATTAACCGCTTATATTTTACATTAATTTTTCCCATCGATTACAATGCAATAAATCTTTCGCTAGCGCTTTGTAAACGAGCCGAGATATTTCCATAAATCACCATTTATTATCTCGCATTTTATTACGAAATTTTGCGTTTTCCTCGTTTCCACTCGCGGCCGCCATTCGTATAAATATGCGGCCGCAGCAGAGTTGTGGTCCAGTTCCTCCGCATCGCGATTATTTGTTTGAATCTGCGTGCGCAACGAATACGTACGTACGTACAACTTGTTTGAAAATAACAAGATGCATCCGAATGCGCACAAGATATTGTGTGTACGTACGCTGAAAGCAGCAAACAAGCGCGCACCGAACAAATTTGAATACAATAATGCGAGAAATTCCTTGATTTCTTCTTCAGCAGCAGCAGCGGGCGGTGGATGAAGCACCCGCATCGCAGATTTGAAGTTTGCGCTGCGCACAAATTCCATATCGTTACGAGTTTCCACTGTTGCTGCGAAAATATTTACGTCTTTTTCAGCTCATTTGGGTAATTGACTCAAAATTCAAATTCTGCATCTAAGCACAACATTTGCATTTAGCTATAAATACCTACAAAGATATCGCTCGTGTACATTCTAATGCAAAACTAACTCGACGTTGCATATTAGAATATTTTAGACAAATTTGTGCAGTTGCTGCTCAAGCCATGGCGAAAAATTCGTAATGCACTTCATGTGTTTGTATCAAACACAAAGTCAGGAAAGTAGATGTTTAACTGTAGGGTTAAATGAAATTGCCCCAAACGAAATGCGAAACAGGCTTCGACGCTGAAAGCATAATAATTTCTCATTTAGATGGCACTTGTACTGCTAGTTAGTCTCACAGTGCAATACGTGCGCACGTTCGCCACACTTGCGAGGAGCGCGTGCAAGTGTCCGCACGCGGGACTCTGATTAGCGGTGCTAATTGCCGGACCTAATTAATTTCGAAATCGAGGTGAACATTGCCAACCGCATCGTGTCTACCGTAACGCTTCTTCTGCTTCTTCTTCTTCTTCTGCCAACATGGCGAATGAAGAGCAATGTTGTTGCTGTTGACTGTGTCGTCGTAAGCGAATCGAATCCAGTGCTTAATTCGTTCATTACGGGCGTACAATCGATTACCAGATACGCGCAACAACAACAACAACAACCTATAAGTGTTACATTGCTCTCCAGAGAAAAATAGAGCAAAAGGTTTCTTGTTTGCTGCAAAACAAAGTAAACTGGATAAATGTAGAGGTCATTTGGAATTAGATAATTGATTTGATCAATTAACCAATTATTTGTTCATTAAAGTTAAAAGTTATTTAATTAAACTCGAAGGATCGAAGAATGTTTGTGAATTAAATGTTACATTTTTACGCGAGGCAGATATGCGATAAAACAAGAAGGTGGAAATTTAATAAATGCGCAAAGAGGTGCAAAACTATTTAAAAACTTTTGATAAAGAATGTTAGTGAAATGCGTTGGGCCTGGAGATAATTTAGGAGTGCATTCCGCACTGGCATCGCCATTGAATTCTTGAAATACTCATCAATGCTTCATGCTGGAACCGCAGAAGGATGCACTTAATACAGGAAGGTGCAAAATGTGAACTTACTTAAGTACTTACATCACTTAAGTGAGTATAAATTTTCTTCAAATTCTTTGATAATTATTTAATTTATAGTATGAGTTAGGTGGAAGTATTTCTATTTGGTTAGAAGGGTAATTGGTGGGGATATTTAACCCTTAGGAGGTTTTCATCCCTAATGTTTTGGAATTTTAATATTGGGTACATAAAGTGAGCGTTGACTGTATACGCTTGCGCATAATGAACAAGAGTAATGCAATGTGAAGTGCGCCACTTGCTTGTCGCAATCGTCGTCGTTCAACCGGTGGATGTCGCGAGAACTCTTAGAGAGCTCTCCTTGCGAGCACGCGGCACTTAAGCGTGGCATTGAATAGACTCATAGCGAGTTATATGAATGCGTCGCGTGTAGTACACGAAGCCACAAGGAGGAAAGAGCGATTACTGCGAGCGCACAAAGCGATCGGACGGGAGTTGGTCGCGGGTAATGAGAGAATGTTACGCCTCATCACATGCGCGGGCATCGCATCGCGCCATCGGTTATGTAAAGTAAACGAAGAAAAGTAATGAGTACACAATGCGGGACGCGCAAGGGAGTGCGAAACCTATTTTGCGTCGCGAAAACTTGGCGCGCTAATGCCCCGCTTCATTACGAGTCTCGCGGTGCGCGCATTCGCACTGCGGGTGTTTGAATGCGGCGCGTGTCTTCTCGCGACTGACCCACAAGACCTAACGAATTGACCCACGGCGCTTGATGACCACGTCGGGTCATCCACATTGCCATTTTCTTGTGCTTTTGTTTCAACGTCTACAGTTATTTTACTTTTGTGCAAAATAAAATGCCATCTAATGCTCATAACCTAAAATGATATTCTTCATTCGAGAGGTAATAAATTACGGTTTTGTTCTCTTACGAAATACGCATAACGTATTCTTGTTTTCGAGCAATGTAATAATCTGGAATATTGTAATGAAAACATAAATTCATTTGATGTAACGCGTCGAGAACACATTCACCGCCCGCTTGCATTCCGAATGCGCCGCGTTTTTCGTAAAAGAGCAACGCTTGTAGGTGTTAACGAGCTGTAACGAAAATATCGACATTTAATGTGGGAAACGTATGCGTGTTTCTGGACATCTCGCATCGCACGGGAAATATATTGAACGAGTAATAGCTTGTTCGAATACATGCGTTCAAGTGGAGTAAAACGCGCATCGATGATATGTATAATAATAATAATTCATGCGCTTTTATTTTTCGTTGTTATTCCAAGCACTGACATCCTGGTACTGGAGGCACAATGTGGGAACATAATTATTTCATTACGGCACCACTCGCAAAGACGTGGATGATATATGGGAATATTTTCGATGGATTGCGTAATTGTGATTTAGCGATTTCTATTTGATATTTAAATTTTCCACACGAAAAATCCAACAATAAAATCGCCATTCAATTATACGTGTGATTTATGGTCGCAATGTGAATTCTCATTTGTTATGATTGCATTTCCCGTATTTCTCGTTATGTTGTTCCCAGCCCGGGAGAGGAAGATGAATCTTGAACGCGCGCACTGTTGCATTTGATGCCCAACTGAGCGAGAGTTGCGGATAACGTCTCAATAGAGAGACGCCGTTTTCGCAATGTAATAAATGTAATAAATTGCCCTTTAAAACGGAGCCACACGTGTAAATCACGAAAATGATTATTAAATAAATATTGGGGGCCTGCCGATATAATTACGGTACGGGACGCGCTTGCACTCGAAGGTTAAAGACCAACTTCGTGCTCGCAAATTCATTACCGACGGCTTGCCGAGTAATAACGAAATATTTCAAATTGTTTATTTAATGGAACATCAAGTGGTTTATTAAACTGAAATATTGCGTTCGTTTCGTTCAATTTATAGGTTAAACATCTTGATTAAATGATTGCTCTTTAATTGAATTATTACTTGGGAAACGCATGATGATGGGTATCATGTTCGTGCAACTTTTCCAAAAAACATGCAAATTATTATAATCGTCTTGGTGGTTGGTTGGTTGGTTGGTGCAGTCGAGAGGAAACAAAGAGAACAGTTAATGAACTTCGTAGAATTTCATCGAGCACTGGAACGAAAAACAATTTCTGCGTGTGGATTTTTGTGCGCATGGTTATTGTTGTTTATGAAGTAATAAAGATGTCTTCATCCAATTTCAGCGCGTCGGACACGTGTCGAGGAGGTCGTTAGGTAAACGATTACCGTGCGCGTCTTCGTGATTGTATTGTATGTTTTGTGTTTTTAGTGGAACATATAAAATTTCATACTCATTTCGTTCGCGTGTGCTGATGACGCCGAAGTGAGTTGGCTCGTAAACGCTGTCAACGCGTTCAGATATGAGCATCTTTGCGATGGTATCGAGAAGACGCACCGAGCGGCAATCAGCCGAGTACCAGCACTGATTACTTAACACCTGGTATGTGGCCGTCGTAATGGCAATCAACGCGCATGCCACACAGAATTGACATAAAATTCAAATATCACGCAGTCTCAATGAAATCGAACGAAAGTAAAATGACGTTTGACAATAAGTACAGCACGTGAATGCATCGTATAAAGATATCACAGCACGATTTCTGCGTTTCTGATGTTGCCACACGCAACGTCAGTTGGTTATCAGCGGGTAAAAATTGTGGCGGAGTTATTTGTAGGTGGCTAATTGCTGTATGAGTGGCTAATCGATCAAAAGACAAGCGAGCGTGCGCGTGTAATGAGCGATTCCGGCTTCTGTGTGTTCTTGACGCTTCTTGAAAAGATGATGGCTCAATGCGTGCACGATAAATCACGAAATCAGCTTAATTCGGGTGGTCTGCGCTCGTTTGGCGCGCTGATCAAAGAGCACCGCGCACCGCTAGGGTTTTAGTCGTTTAGTTTCTTCATTTCATTACTTAGCGCAACATTAATATGTGCTCCGGCAATCGTGCATTTAGTCGAGAATGAATAACAAGAAATTCATTCTGCTCAGAGTCGGTAGCAATTGAAAAAATGACAAATTGTTTTAATAAAGTCTCTAACACTAAAAGAATTTCAAATTAATTCTATAAGAAAGTAATAAAATACGGTTAGAAATAATATTCTTAATAATAAAAAATTAATTACATCCTGCATAGGGGATACTTTTTCTTGAAATTCTAGGGTGTTTTTCCATTAAACGTTGGCAGAAAAATTGGCTGATTAGGTTTCTAACTAAATCAGAAATGGGGGAGTTCAACTTCTCGGTCTCAAAAAGTAATGATGGTTCATTTCAATTCTTTATTCTCTCGGCTGTTTTCGTGAATACCAAATCGTTTCTTTTCGATTTGCATGCAGTGACAAAGCGAAAACTACCGAAAACTAACGAAGCTAATAATATTGGAAATACTATAATCTTAACATTAAAATATTGAATAAATTAGTTTTGAGGGATACTTTGGAAAGTTTGTAAAGTAAATAAACTGAAAATATTATGTAATAAAGACTGACTAATTAGATTTGCAACACTACTTGAAAAGTTTCATTAGGAGGACTCAGAATGTTCGTCAATTTTCGTGCGTTTTCATGAATTCATTAAAGCAGTTTGTTTTTAAGTAAATTCTACGTGGCAGTTTTTTCTTAAGTAAAGAATAAGTGAATAAACTATATTTATTAAAAAATTATAGGTGCTCATTGATTTAATACGGATGTAAAACTACATAACAGAAATCATAATGACTTTTGTGATCTGAATGAGATTCTGTTGCACATAAATACAAAGAATGAATACTGATTACATGAAGTTAATGGGCACATGACCAACGCATAATTGTACACATCCAACGGGCAATGTTTATTGTTATTGCACGTCCAGGATTACAAGAATTGTGTGACTGCACGTCGCACACGTTTGTCGCGTTTGCATACATTATTCCAGTTTTCGGCGGTCGATTCGCGTAAATCATGTTTTCTGCGACGGGCGCGCACTCTGCACTCATTGATTTCCTCACTCAAATAACAAGCAAGTTCTTTCTCATTGCATTTGCAAATCACATTCGTCTCTCTGGTTACCTTTCGAATCCTGCATTAACCAATGACTCAGAAAGTCTCTCATTTATTGTGATTTCACCTGCGATTCAACAAAAAAACCGCATTAACTTATTGCTGACCTAATGAGTACTTATTGATAAGTATTGATCAATAGATGAGCAAATGTAATTCCAATAACAAATAACATATTGCGAAGATTTGCGAATTTTAATGATGCTGATTGCCAGCAAGTGTTATTGAATTAAGATTATACTGAATGTTGTCCCAAAAATTTATTTGAATATTAATTTAGTGATTGAAATTTAGAGATTAAAATTTACTTGGACACTTTATACATTTATAAATTAGTTTTAGGCTCATTAGGCGCGAGTAATTTTTGATTCGTGAGAAAGCGCATTAATTTATTGAATGTAATGACACATAAATATATGCAAAATGCGAAATGTTCAAATAAAATTAATTAAACGAATAAATTGTGCAATTTATTACACGTTATACGCATTACTTGCATTATTTAAATTCGCGGATAATTAATGCAAGCCGATTTAACTCAACCAAGGCAAAAATATAATGCAAGGAAGTTGCATAAAGCTTGAAACATCTAATTACCGTCAGTCCATTAATTAGGAGTATAATGAGTGTAAAAGTAAATCAATCAATTGCAACATTGAACGTTTTAAATAATTTGTTTAATTACTCTTTAATTACTAATTATTAGTGGTCGATTGTATTTTAAATAATAAAACAATAAACTTGGATTTTGGTTGTATCAAAATGTAAGAAAATTAATGATTTATAAAGCTCAGTATAAAATATCAAGAGAGAAAATGAGTAAAGTTGGTAAATATTAAATCCCCTGCCAACAGAAATTAACGAAGCGCGTTGACGGTTTTTTCTGCGATAGACGACGTCGACGAATCGATTGATTAAACGAGACCACACATTAGCGAGCCGATTAACAACACAACATGCACACCGAACACCAATCATAATATGAAACGCCGCATAATAAAAAGCGAAACGGCGCGATTCTTTCGCCGCTGGAACGAGAAGGAAACAACACAGAAATTACGTTGAAATAATGTTGAACCAACGTAATTTCTCGCTCTGCGCAGCGCCTTTGTAAAAGGAGATGCGTATGCTCATTAGGCTAAGCATCATAAGCATTAATGCCATGTGTGCGTTGATAACTAAATTACAGGTGATTATACAAAGTGTTCCCCGATTGCTAAGTGACTTATGCAAGTCGAGGACGCCGAGCAATTTATATGAAATTGTTTATGCGCGGCATTCCTTAAGTAACTAGTTAATTATTGATTAATTAAGCTGATTTTATGGAAAACGAGGCTTCATTAAGAACCATAAAGTCCATTAATCGAACTAGTTTTTCCGTTCATTTTTGGTTGAAAAATCTGTAAAAGTTAAGTAAAGTTGAAAATACCAATCTTGATAAATTCCTCAGCCAATTAAACAAATTAATTAAAATTGTTTTGCACAAGGTTTCGTTGCATTTACGAAAATAGTTTTCTCGGTTCCATTTGGGTGGAAAGTTAAGTAAGCTTAAAATACTAATCTTGATAAATTCATAGCTTAATTAATCAAATTAATCAACAAAGTTGATCTTAAATTCTAGTTCTTATATTATTTAATTTTAAACTGATTTTTTTAAAATTAATTGATTGATGATATAAAAAATATTTGTGCAAAATACTGATAATCAACGCTTAACTAAACCGTTAGTTTTACATTATTCATAAAATTTTCGCCATTCGTCAAGCGTTTATTTATTTACATTCGCTTGTTCATTGCGCTTATTGCGCTAGTGAATTATGTATTTGATTCAATTAAGCTCGCGAATTAATTATTAGCGCGCTCGCGCACGTTGAAACATGCGAGCTCTTATGACGCGATTGCGTTTCGTTTGTTATTTATGAAAACGATGACATTCTCCACTTTTACTCTTAATTACCCAATCACGCAAACCGAATACGAATGCGTCACAGTTGATTAAGCACGTGCGCGCACACACGGTTTACAGATTTGTGTAGATTTGAGCCGCATACGCATGCGCTCTCGTTGCAGTCGGCAGAGTGAAAAAAAGGGTCATTTGATATGCGCGCGCGGCCCAAAAAAGCGATTTAGAAACGGCAATGATTTACGGATTACATGCGCAGGACGCGCTCGCATGCCAATTCATTTGATTACTTCATCAAGATTTCAATTAGCTCGGCGGGAATTTTAAGCAGGCGCACAATAATTAAACGATGTACGCGCGCTTAATTAGCTCGCATAAATCTATAAATTATGTAAATGCTTCGGGTGCTATTGTCGCATCGTCGTTTGCGTATTCGGTGCACGTTTGCCTTCTCGAAACACATTTAAATCGCTTCAGAATCGCTTGTTGTCGAACACACACCGAATTCGGCTTTTAATTAAGACTTTCTAGCCGATTGATTGCCGCCTTGTGTGAATTAAGTAATCATTTTCGATGCGCATACGTCACGATTACAGTTAGGATGCGCGCTGATAATGTCGATGATAATTAGCGTTGCGTTCGCGACTTTTGCCATCAAGGCGAATTAAGCCATGAAATGGATATAAAATCGACAAGCGCGACAGCCGCAGCATCGTCGGCGTGGTGGTCGAAGGGGCAAATGTGATCAGCGGTAGTCATGTCAAATGGGCTTTAAAACTCGACGAGCACAAGGTATAAATGTCAATTAAAGCTCATTTAACCGCAGCGAGAAGGACTCGCCGCGTAAGCAAATTGAATTAAGTTGTTTCGATATTGAAATCAACGTTAATTAGGCTTTTGAGGTTATGTTGTGCTATCATAAATTATTTAGGGAATTTTGAGTCTTTTTCAATTTTCAACGCGTCTTTGTTCACCTTCCGAGAAGCACACAATTATCGTAACAATTTATACTCATGAATAAATAACGCATTTTCGCGTACGCGAATTTAAAAAAATGTGATTTTTAAGTGATGCTGTCGTGTTTTACATTGAATAGGCTCATTGAAGACATAAATTTCCGTCGGCAGCAGCTGCAGAGCTCTGTTGCAAAGCAGTGTGAATTTCGGCGATAAAATGCGTGCGTGAAGCGCTAAGGAGGAGAGATTTTCCTTGTGCAACCCTGCGCGGCAAGTGTGCGTTCGTCGGGCGGCGATTTGTACCCGCCACAAACACACGCAGATCGCTTATCAATTGAATAAAAAAGCGTCGCACGCGGAGCCGGAAAAAACGAATTGCTGTGTCCGCCGTTCTTGCATGTTCGGACGCAGATAATCGACACATTTGTAGTCTTTACTTGCAGCAACAAGTTTGCAGCATTCCGCGCCTGCGACGGCGGAATTCGCTCTCGCTGCGAGCGCACATTTCAAACGCGATGCAACGCTACGCGCTGAAAGATCGACAGGAGGAGAGTGTGTAGACGGCGACTTAAATTATTCAATGTGTGAGAGCGCGGCTGAGATGTTCGCACATAATAGAAATACAAACACAAGCACAATGCGAGTACGCGCGCGCGCGCCCCGTGTCGTTTCGCTTATTAGTCGGGTAATAAATATGTAATACGCATGGTGTTGAATATAAATAAGCAGCAAGCAGTTGGACACCGCGCAGAAATATGATAAGCAATCATACGCACGAGGCGCGTAATGAGAAATCAAAATGCGCGTTTGATTTATTGGGCCGGATGGATAAATGGAATTTGCAGCAAACGCGCGTGCGAGAGATGAATGATGAAAATTGTAGAAATCTAATAAGGATCACAACGTGCAACCCTCCGGGGCTACACTCATTTTCTCGGGAGATCATTTAGAAGCAAGGCGCACGCAAAGGCTGCGGCTTTTGTCTCTTGCGCGCACACAATGCGCGAAATGCACGGCAAACAAATTGCATGGTGGTTAACTCGGCGTTCGGGCAGTGCGCTCGCGCAAATTGCCAAGTACGAGCAGTAAAATGTGTTGAAAAGCGACGTGACACCGCCAAGAGTGCGCGCGCGAGTTCGCCCAAAGAAGAAGAGCGTATGGAATTTCATTTACGCTGCACTTCTTTTACGCGAGGCGATGAAACGCTCCAGCCGCGCCGCATCGCGCAAACGCAACGTTTGCAATTCGAATGCATTTGCGCACAAAGTTGGAACATTAGTCACTTCGGACAGGACAATACCGAAAGTTAATTTGCTTCTTCAGTTAACACAACATTCAGCAGTAATATAACTACGCCAACAACCGCAGGATAAAGAAGCGCGAGCGTTAAAGATGTTGGAATTGCACAAATATTGCATAAAAACAGCAAAAATTCAAACTTATGACGACCACTATGAAGCTTTTCATTAATTAAGATTGCGTTTTGCATGTTAATAAGTGCATTTTAATTGGTGATAATTTAGACATTTAATTTCTTGTGTATTGAGATCAGATAAGGAATTTTTGCTTTGATTTCAGTAAAGAGTTTTCCTTGAAAGGTGAATCAAAAGGAGAGTTGAGATTTTTAATAAGAAA
The DNA here is from genome assembly GCA_030264675.1 of Anaulacaspis nigra. NCBI lineage: Eukaryota > Metazoa > Arthropoda > Insecta > Coleoptera > Staphylinidae > Anaulacaspis > Anaulacaspis nigra. The sequence goes on from JARJDV010002381.1 coordinate 38,822, forward strand.
AATCAATATAATCTGACCCAATTTTATCAGTAGGTATATTTAAAAATTGATCCTCATTAACTGCAGAACATAATCATCAACTTTTCGCAGCGTCATTGATGACCGAAAGAGAAATAAAAATAAATTCAGCGAGCGAAAGAGGTGCAGCACATTTTGCACGGAGAGCGGCGACTGAAAGTCGAAAATTTGTATTAATAACTTGGCAAATATTTCATATATCGGGTCGCACCCTGACGGGTTCATCTGCATCCGTTGCATGGAGTTGGCGCTGTTGCCAGCTTCTTGATCGCCGAATCTTCACGCGCGCACTAAGCTGGCGATCCTTATATATTGATGCAAGTCATAAATCATGTAAAACGCAAATTATTTTGACGTTTAACGTATAAAATATCACGTTTAATATACCCATCCGAAACTGAAATGAGTCGGCGATGATTTCAGCACAATTTTGCGCCCTTTGCGAACAAACAAGGATGTCATCAGTAAAAATGATATTGTGTAAGAGCGAGAAAGAGTGTAGTTGAATCTGTTGGATAATTAGGCGCTTCGCACAAGAATTTCTTCATTAGTGTCAATATTATTCGAAAATTCGTTTGGGTTCGTCGCTTATTCGGGTGTTGAAATAATCAAGCTTAATGTGAATTCTATTTAATTTTTATATGCAAATTGGGTAAGGTTTTCTTTATTATGATATATATTATCAACGAGGAACTATATTTTCCGATAATAATTATAAATATTATGTATTTCATTTTTCATTCTGATTACTTCATAAAAATAGATCTTTATTGCTAAAGAGGTTTGCATATAAATACATCAACAATTGGTAAAATACCTAAATATTGCATAATGTCATAGTGAAAAAAATAGTAACTAAATCTATTGAAAAGTTAAAAGCTTTGAACAAATAATTCTTTATTAGAGTCAATATTTTTCGAAAATTTGTTTGGGTTCGTCGCTTATTCCGGCGTTAAAATAATCAAAGTTTTATTTAGTTTTTACATGCAAATTAGGTTAGATTTTCTTTATTATAATATATAATATCAATGAGAAACTATATTTTGAAATAATAATTATAAATATTAGTAATTGCATTTTCAACATCTTCGATTTGAGCCGTATAGGTAATGTGACATTTGTTTCTCAGGATTTGAACATATGAATAGATTAACAATTTGTGAATTACCTAAATTTAACCACAAAATTATTCGAAAATTCGTTTGGGTTCATCGCTTATTCGGGCGTTGAAATAATCAAGGTTAATATAAATTTTATTTAATTTTTGCATCCAAATTAGATTAGGTTTCTGTGTTATATAATTATAAATATTTGCTATTCCAATTTTAATGTCCTTGATTAGAATTTTCTATGCAATGTAAGTTTTAGATTTGTTTCCCAAGATGTGTGAATATAAGTACATCAATAATTGGTAAATAGTTATTTTGCAATAATGTTCGAAAGTAGCAAATGTAAAGTAGATTTTTACTACTTTCCTTAAAGAAATTAAGTTAAAGAAAAAATAGAGAATAGTTCAGTAGTTGACATGCAACATTGTCGAATTCATGTCAAGTTTTCCAATCATCGAAAGCGCATATCCGTGTAAATAAATATTTGTTATTGAAATGCAAGGGGCACACACGCATAACACGGGGAATGAAGAAATGAAGACGTGAAATGCAATAACTATGCATGCGGTGCAAGCGCATCAGCATCTATTGAATGCATCTGATATGCGCAATGCATTCAATAATATTATTAAGTCGACACGCCTCGACCAGTTTCCAATTGACAGATTATCGACGAAAGCAATGAATCGCCATCGAGCGTGCGCACGCTTAGTAAAATTCTCGCATCCCAACAGCAGTACGTTTTGCCATGCATTGGCACGAATTGATTGGACCTTATAGAATTTCATATTACAATGTATACAATTTCACTATCATTATCAATGCAGATATCGCTAATACTTAAATTAACTGATTATTTGATAATTGGCTAATTCAATTGAAAAAACCAACAAGCATTTTCATTTTCATTAATTTTTTCGTACTGCAATGATAATGATTTATAACAGTAATAATTATATCAAGAAAATGAGAATCAAGAATCGTTCACAATAAATAATACGCACAGTCAGCATTTTTCGTTTGGCGCTTTTGTTGCCGAGTGCTTTAGGGCCGAAGAAATGAAGCTTCTGTCTGAATTTTGCATGCATTTCATTGTTGATGTTGCGCACTGCTAAAAGCACATGGCTAACAAACAATTCTGCAAGCGATTTGAGCTTTTTGTTCTCTCTTTCATCAATAAACAGATGGCTGAAAAATGAGTAAGGTGTATTCGTTTTAATAACTTCATTTCACACATTATCTCATTTAAGATGTGTTAAAATAATGTGTAAACGAAAATATAAAAGCTCAAAAATTCAGCAACAAAATGTTGTTTATTCTTCGAAAGTGTTATAAACATACAAAGTAAAAATTTATTTCATAAAGTGAAAAAATATTTTGCTTATTTGCTGGTAGTGCAAATACAAAGTTGTATATTTCAAAAAATTTCCATAATTTTCAGATTTGCTATAACTGAATGTAAAGAATTTATCTGGCATGTGAGTAAATGTAGTTTAATAAGTGTACTTTGAATAATTAAAAAGTGTTTAATATTAATGCATTCCTCTTCATCCTCCAACACATCATCAAGATCATCAAGTACGTAATCACCGAGCGCGCAAGAATTTTCAACAACTTCCAATCGCGTAATGAAGGTACCCGATACGTAATCATCGCATTGCTGATGTGTTTCGCTACGTTTTTAATTACTCCCCGAAAATCTCATTTAACGGTATTAGTGCCCCAATCGAGCAGCGCGCATCACTTTATAATATTTTACTGATACAGCACCCGATGCAAGGCCGCCACAATGCATTGCGGCGCGCGCGAGTACAAGTGAAAAACGAGAAAGAAGAAGAAGAAGAAAGCCGCCTGAAATATGTGCACCATCAGAAGCAGCTTCTTCTACTTCTTTTCCTTTCGTCGGAGGATGCAGCAAAGCGGCGCACAACGGCGACTTGGCTTAATTGCCGATAATGAGTATTGCAATCGGGCGCGCTGCGTGCAGATCACGTACGCGAAATAAAATTTTTAAAAGTAAAACTGCTTAAAATCGTTAATTACTCGCTTGAAATATTTTTATTTCATTGCGGCGCGCGCCGTTTAAAATTGGAGCGCGCAATCAATGAGCAGAGTGCGCATTCACCAATTCGTGCCACATAAATAAATGCTTTGCAGAAATATTTCTTTATTGTTGTATTTAGCGTTTTAAATCGTTCGTGCCGAGTATAATCGTAAATTTGCAAAGGCAATTAATTCGCAATTTATTGTAGCAAATTACTTTCAAATTGGTTAAGTAATTATAAATTATTAATACGCATTATAAATAAAGTATTATTAATATTATGCTCTTGTTGCAAAATTGGAATTTTCTTAAAAAGTCGACGTACAAAGAAGAAACCCAGCGATTAGATTAAATTATAATGATTATAATTACTAACAAGATGGCTTGTTAACACGTCACTTCCTTTTGTGTTACCCGAAGCAATTTTATGTTTGGTTGGATTACCCCACAAATTCCTTTATTACCGCAAGCCAAACTCGTGTGATGTTGATGACCAGCGGCAGACAGGCGTTAATCTTATTTTCTATTTATGAATATGAAACAAAACACATTTTGTGGCATTTACAGATTAAAAAAGCGCGTAAAATGTAGAGTTTCACAGATGATTAGCATTTATAATGCCTTTGTGCTTGATTCGTTAATAGCCATTTAGTGTTTTATTATTTAGCGCGGGTCGGGAATATTGTTCTTTAATTCCTTCCGCCTTTGAGTCGTTCGCGCTCTTCTTCGCTTTTTGGGGGCAACAATTTTAATGAATTGGTGGGTGTAAATATGAAGGTGTTAAGGTGTTGAAGCACCCATTCGACTTAATGATCCACATCTTGCACGTGGCTTTAAATGCACTTGCATAACTCATGCGCTCGCTGCACTTAAAGACTTAAATGCTTATTAAGCGTACTTTTTTTCGTGCGCATTTAATTAATATTGCATGAACAATAATAAAAAATATTTCTCGCTTGAAAAATCTTGTTAAATCCAAAAACAGCTTTAAAAAATTGTACACCTGGAGAATTTTTCGTTTGCTTGGTGTTAACACATGAAATATTTATTCTTTTCGCTTTTTGCATGCGCACATTTTGTCGGCTTCTTCAGGCAGCAAGAAAAAAGCCTTCCGCTCCTCTTTGCACGGCGCGAGGACTTGCGATAAACGAAGATGTGCGATGCGTTCGCTCGATACCGTTGTGAAATTATTGGTTATTGATCAACGAATAAATGTCGCGCATAAATTCAGCGCGTCCGAAGACAAGGAGGAAGCGACGCGCTGCGTTAATAAATTACTAAATAAATGTTTTAACAGCGCGCCGGGCGAAACGTGTAAACGCAGTGGAAAAAAGTGTTGGACTACAAGTGTCCGGCTTAAGTGCATGATGCGCACAAAGGTATGTCGAGACGCGACGCCTGCCCGAACGAAAATACTTTAAACTTTGTTTCGAAACGAGTTCTCCTTCTAATTAATACTTTTAATGCGTATGCGCATTTATCAACCAACGCGGACAAATGCAGCTGAAAATAATTACACTTTGCTGATGGTTTGTTTGTTATAACTCATCGTAATGACGTGCTCTAATTAATTTGTTTATTTACACTGCATTCAACAAGTCGAAACGTCAGGAAAATTAAAACACCAAAAGAAATAACTTCCACTTTTCTATTATGGAGTATAATAATTATACACTTCAAAAATGATTAACAACTCCATTATTATTATTACTCCTGTGGTGAAGAATGAGGAATTGTTTGCTTTTAATTGCGAACAGGTTGTAATTAATAATTTGTTCATCTCGAGTATTTAATAACCGTAATAAAGGCGGAATCCGCTTTTATTGGAATGTAATTTTATAAGGTTGAAAAATTGCTTAATATTTAAATAAGTAATAAAATAGAAGCCTTTGGTTAAATTACGTTTCAAACAAGATGCGCGTACACCTATATTTATTTCTAAATTCATGTTAAAGCTATTCATTCATTCGTTATTCACGTTTGTTTATTGCGTTCTCTCAGAGCAGGAACGCGCGCGCGCGCATCTTAACATGTTTTATAATAATTTAGCAGTATGTTATGCATGTTAAGCTATGCCCTAAACCCAAATATAATTCACATCCTTTGCCATAATTTTCCACGCTCCATTATCGAGAAACACGCCGTACACTTTGGATGCGTGAATCTAATTGCAAAAATACATAATTGCTTTTGCAAATTGATGTGCAGCGCGCTATATTAATACTTGGATTTAATACTCGCTTATTTACGAGGGGATTTCAGGATTTATCTCACATATTGAAACGTGTATTATGTCAACCTAAGTGTTTTATCGCGGTTATTAGATATTTTTACCATCTTCGCGTTGTGCACACGTTAGTTACTCATAGGCGAGATGCCGTTGTGCAATCGATTGACTCGAATGGCATTATAGAAAACGCGCGCGCGCCTGCTGATACTTCAGTTTATGTAATTTCGATTTATTTTCATTTGTGTTTTGTTGCACCGTTGAAGTGATGTGTTAGCACTCGACCCATCAAACAGGCGAGAGCAAGAAGAAGACGTGCGAGACCACACATGCAAACGCATTTCGTGTAAATGTTTTATACGCGCATATATCACCAATTTAGCGCCGTTCGATCAATAATAATACATTTACGTGCTCAATTTATTCGGCTTTAGAGATATACAATTTCACCGCATCGGATTAGATTTCTCATCTTCGTTGTAAGTATTACGATGCCTCAAATAAATTTTCTAATCCTTAGGGTGTAGTTAAATTCAATACAGTTAAAAATATAAATTATCTGCTTTGAGAGGTTATGTTTCAGCGGACTATTTTTTCAGATTGCGTTGGGAAGGAAATAAGGAGCAAGTAATTCAAGCAAACACAAGCAGATTTAAGAATTTATTAAAGAAAATTGGTTGATTGATATTCGATTGAATAAAGATGAACTTTTATGGTTCAGATTTTGAGCTGGCGGTTTGCTTGCGCTGCACGTTCGGATGGCACATCAATCAAAGGACGCTTATTAACGCGGAATGCGGAGTGTGATAATTATAGGAGGCCGACGCGTCCATTCTTGTATTATCTTTCAGCGCTGAGATGCGCGCACTCAACAAGACAACGCAATAATAATGCAAGACATCTCTTCGCGCCTTTACAAAATGAAATTCGAAAATCACTTTCGAAATTGTTATCGGGCTTATAAAGCGACGCGAAGACTGAGTGCATTCACGATAAGCAGTGATTGTTTATGTGATTGTTAAATAAAAGTGAAAAGTCGCGTTCTTCAGTCGCAAATTGCAAATTCATATGTCATAACTCTTTACTTTGAGCAATATGTAAGTACTACTGTCAGCTGTATTGTGTAAGTCGCAATTTGTAAGTGAGTAAATGCTAATACTGCTAATTGATCCAACTGCAACGCGTTTGCAACTGTGTGTCTCGATCAGATAGATTCGTTACGAATGCAGCGTTCCACGAGGCGGTGCGCGCAATTGTACTGAATTTATACAATATTGTATGCATGCGCGCGATATATATTTTTCATTTTCACAAGCCTTGCCTCGCGTTTCGCTTTGCATGCCATTGCGGCTGAATGGGCGAGTTGTCTAAGCATTAAGATTATGATTAGCATTATCATGATCGCGCGCGCGCGCATTGAAATTATTGGCATTATTGCCCTAGCGCACGAATTATTCGCCGATCGAACAAACGGCTCAAAGGAAACATTGTCACGCGATCAGATTTATACTTTTACTTTGTGCTTTCGTTTCTCCGGCCAAACAACTTAATTTCTTCATTTTTACTTTCCCATAACCCTTTGGGCCCGCGCGCATAATGCAATATTTATTAGCACGCCACTTGCATAATGCATAATTGCATTACAATATGCCATTCGTGCATTTCAATAACTATACAGTCACATCTCAATAATTATTGTCCTTGTAATTAGCAAATATCCTTTTCAATTTTAAATAAAATCACAAATAATAAATAAAAATTTCGCAATTATTAATTAGTTGATTAAGAATATACAATTGATTATAATAAGAGAAATATTAACATTTTAAATCAAGTAGTTTAATCAATATTCTAAAAATACTTTGGGTTCGTTGCTTATGCGGGCGTTGAAATAATAAAGGAAAAATTATTTTTATATTAATTCTATCGAAGGCTTTGAAAAAATTCGCAATCAAGTTAATAATTTATATGATTAAATAATGAAATAAGTAATTTGTATTGTTAATATCAGAGTTAGATCAAGTTAAGAAGCTATTAAACAAGCACTAAGTGAACGCTTATGAAATTCATCGATCGATAAAATGCACGTTTCGTTCATTTTGTCGTGACTTATTATCTGGCAACAAAGCCGACGTTTGTCTCCTGCGGCACGGAAGAGGTAGCCATGGGAGCGAAGGATATTTCAATACAAACAATACGGCGAGAAAAATGCACTGCAGCCAAGAACAACAACAACGTCAATTGGCAATGCACTTGACACGTTGCTGGTGAACGCTACGCGCTGCTTAGCGCACACGAAAAACGTGCAAAATTCAATTATGCGGTGATTGTTGCTTTCGTCGTTCGCGCCGGCGGGCAGAGTTTGATGATTTTGCAATTGATGTCAATCAATCGGCGATAATCGAGTGATAAAGAGTCTACTTTGAATGTGTTTATCATGCGCATTGTTTTGTAAATCGAATAATTTTTTACGCGCGTCAATCACGTAACGGAAATCGCATTGGTTTACGTGTACGTACATTCAGTCTTCGCCTCGAAAACAAAACAAAAACGTGCAGAAATTAAATTAATCGATTGCCATTGGGCTTTGTTGTGTGTTCGGACGCTTGTTCATTTATCAAAAGCGAACGAACGCACAACATGCGGGAGGCAAAATTATTTATTCATGACGTGCCAAAAATTCGATGGACGTGTGAAATTTAATTGAAAAAGTATGTCAATAAAATCACTTGTAATTTTATTTAATTGTTTTCTAATGTTCATTTCCGTCTCGATTTCGACATTTTGAAATTGCAAAATAAGTCTGTGTAATAATTCTAATTTTTTACTGGCGGTTAGAAATGAAATTTATGATTTTAAAAACATGCAAGCCTACAGGTGAAAGAAACTATCTCAAAAGGCGCTTCTTTTATAGCGTTTTAACACGCATCTAATTTGTTCAAAAACTCGGCGCTCGAAGACAACCACGAGTGAGTTTATTCATTAATAATATCAGACAGCGCAATGCAACGCAAAACAAGTGTCGAGCTAAAAGGTGTGCGAGGTGTGAACGTGGAATTTTCGTGGGCCACCTTTTTTCCATCTTCTACTCTACTTCAACTGCACGCATTAGAAACCTGAACACTATTAGATGGATGAAAAGGTGTCCTTCTCGCTTATGTATGCAACTTCTATGACTGATTACAACGCATTAGCTATCTCGACACGCTTTTTTGTTCTTATTGCCTGGGTTTGTTCACGTCTTTGCTTTTTATTTTGTTTTCCTTAGTTTCGTATCGTGACGTCGCCCGCCCTTATCATGTCAGAAACAATACATCACCACAAGCGAATGCATGAATGCGTTATTAATAATAAAATTTGCATTTGCATATTAATAATGCATGTGTCCCACATGTGAATAAATTTAAACTAAAGCACATTCCATTGATTGTTTATTATGCTCAATTATTGTTCTTAACTAATATTTAAATGCCGATATTGCTTAACATTGTGCTTGCATTGTTGCAAAATAAACGAGGAAAAATATAATTGTGTAATATTAATTTGCTGTTTAACATATAATTGAGTTGTTTCCCTGGAAATTAAAATACGAAATACGGAAAATGGCAGAGTCGTTATCTCTTGACGGTTTACTTAATAAGCCACGAAGTGCATTAACGAAACACGAACGTTGGTCAGCTAATAAAATAACTGTAGGAAGGATATCAGTGAGTTTAATCTGTGAAAAATGTACAAATTTCAAAGTTTAATGAGCTCTAAATATTAAATTATCATACTTTATTAAAGCGATTTACTTAATTCAGCACTATTTCCATTTACTCATTTAAAAATGATAAATTATATCAATTTCATCCATGACATAATCCAATCTCATTTTAAGTTTATCTAGATTTATTTGGAATAAGGCGAATATTATTTTATATTAAAAACAAAGACAAGCCTCGAAAATTTTTCAATCTAATAAAACGGATTCAATTTGCGTAACGTAAACCAAACGACACGGGACAAGGCAGTGAGACAAAAGAATGAAAGTAATTTATGAATGAAATTATGACATTTCATAGATGAATTATTGCATGAGCGCATTGTGACCGCGTGCCCACATAATTAATTTGATTAAAATACGCTTGTGATTCGAACGTCATTGAAAAGGCCACACATTCGGCTGTCATTAGATGAAAATGCAGGAGTGCGCGCTACACTCGCGTGTAATGTGATTTACAATAACAATTTATGCATTCATAGAATATATCACGTATACACGAAGCAGCGAAACCATTACGTTGGATTGCATACGATTATTATGAAACGTATTTGTCTTCGTTGGTCGCTCGTAAGAGAGATATCGATGCGGATATGCGATATGCACGATGAGATGGATGATTATTGTTATTATTTAACGCATATTATTATTATAATCCGAGCGTAATGTCTCTCTCGCGCGCGCACGCGTGTGCAATACGGGCGAAGACGTATGATTATCATTTTCAATTTTCAATTCACCCGATGCCCGAATTGTATTCAATGAAATCGAGCGCGCGCTCGCTGCATCGGCAATGCGCAGTGCACTGCGACGACAGTATAAGAAGACAATTGGAGGATTGTTAGTCGACGTAATGAAATGTGAATGAATAAACACAAATATCGCGTGCGCAGCAGTATTTGTGTGCACCTTTGTGCTTCTTTTTGTTTTTGTTCTCGGCGTTTCAATATAACAATGTGACACACCTACACAATTACCGTTCATGCTTATTTATTTTATCTGCCTGCTTTATGCTTATATTTATTTTATTATAAATAAATCGATTTATGCAGATCTCCCGCCGCAATTGTGCACGAACCGCACACGTTTAACAACATTGACAAATTTACTGACATCGCTTTACTTTATTTACGTACTTCATAAATAAATATTTCGAATCGAGGCGGATCGAGAAATTTTCTAGAACATTTTCAAATTCCAGATTATTTGCTATCGATGCGTGGAGTTTGTCATGTGTCTAAGCTTGGAACTAAGCGGATTATTGAGAAATAAACCCAAATTTTATTACATGTGTATCAAATATCAACAGCACGCATCTCAACGACAACGAGTTGTAATTCCTAACAAACTCAACGTGAACTACACACTTCTATTACGAACGTATTACGCATTCAAGTGCCATGCATGTTCTTTTTTTGGACAATGCACTGCTGCTCCTGCTCAATGCGCATTCAATTAGATTAAGTTTTCCCACACCCACCTCGACTATTCTCATAAGTATGATCACCAAATCATTATTACATTATAGCGCACAAACGCAATGCACTCGCGCTGTAATCAAGTAACGAGCGCGCATTCAGCGCAACAATAAAGTCGTAATGACTTTCCGAATGTAATTATTGCCCGTCATCTAGCCGAAAGAATAGTCAATGAATTTGAGTATAATTTGAATTTCAAATTGACAGAATAATGATAAATACGACGCATGCGCATTCGTGTTAAGGTGAGCTTAAAGAGAAGCAGACTTAAACAGTTAGTTAACGTTATGGCTGAAAATGTGTTTGAGACTTAACGTGGAATAGATTATATTTTATTGTTCATGCTGATGCATTAAGCTGTCACATAAATTCTTCCAGTGCGCATCAAATTAAGAGTAATTCCATTGTCGCAAACGCGCAGTGACATTCTAATGACGGCGCGATGCAATCAAATGTGATCGACAAATAAATATACGAGCATTACACTTTATTATTACGCTCGATGCGAAGGCGACCACTCGAGGCTATGGGAGGCGAAGAGGAAAAAAGAACCCGCAAAGTGGGTTACGGAGACCTTGCGTTGATATTACTCAAGTGTCACTGCACATTTTCGCTTACGTAACACGGCCGCGGCGCTGTGTGCACCGCCGCCAACGACTCGATGGATCGATGGAAAATCAAATGCCAGCCAATAAATCCGAATCGATAAAATGCGCGATGCTGAATTGCGATTTGTCTTCAGGATATAATTCAACACAATAAGTACGTGCATGTTTGGGTCAATGTCGAACTTGTAATAATTCAATTTAATACATCTATTTATTGAATATTCTACAGTTCACTTTAATAATGTCATAATATTAAATTATTACGTCCGGAGTTTCTAACAAGTGTAATTAAATTTATTTCATATTAGTATTAGAGATTAAGTTGAAAGAAATTCATTATTTTTGCTTGAAATAGAAATTTTAATTAATTGAGTTATAATCAATCAATTTAAATCAAATAAATGCAATTTTATTTTAAAACTTGTTTTCATCTTCAACTTAATTTTATTCGTCCTCAAACCTGCTTCTTACTTTCAAAAAATGCGAAAAACTTTTTGTTCTAAATTTTTTAAAATATATTTTTCAAGTTTTTTCATTTAATAATATTTTATTAGGTTGAGTTTTTCGAAACATTATCATAACTTCGTGATAATTAACCAAACATCTTAAACAGGAAGTTTCATTCCAAAAATCTAATAAGTTTACTTTAATTTTCTATTATGGCAGGAAATTTTAAAATTTGCAAAATAATTATTTTTCTTGCTTGAAAATCATATTTATAATTCGAAAAAAACATGTTGAATTTGCAAAGAATTTGCATTATTTTATTGCATTATTAAACTAAAAAAATCTGTGATGAAAGCAGAAAACTGCACAATTTATAATTTATTGTTTAAATATTTATAATTTCTGCATGGAATTTTGATAACTTACTTACGTATGCTAAAGTTTAATTATTTTTTCACCATAATAATTTAAGAAACAATCCCTTGATAACTGAAATCGAGTATAACTCACACTTTAAAAATTCATAATCAATTTTTTAACAAAACTTGTACTCGTATAGTTATGAAATTCAGATGAATGTTTATTTGGCATCAACACGCACATTGTAAATCGTGTTTAGCTATAACAAAACGAAATCTTCCTCCTCGCCGTTGCTTTTGTGCAACGTTAAAATATTTAATAGCAAAAGTGCAATCTGCATATAAAGCATAAATACAGCGCGTCCAACGTGCAATACTTATTATTATTTGATCCCTATTTGAATATGCAAATGGCTCGCGCATTCGCCACGATTCCAACGTTATGGAACATCCGAAGGGCATTATAAGTAAATCAAGCGCGTGTTTGGTACTTGCAGTACATGACAGGACAAGACTAAATGCTCTTCGTACTTTATACGCTTTGGCAAGCGTATAAACTTGACGCACACTTGCGTTGCGTTGGTGGTGATGAAAATCAAAGATGAAAAAAGCTTCTTGATTATAATATAATCTCGTTGCGCCGTTTGACTTTTACATATAAAACGCATAAAATCCAAAGACACTTTAGTCCTTTAGTTTTAGCGCCTGAGTGAGCAGGAAACGGCATGGAAATCTAATTAAAGCATAATAAAATCGCTGATGTGTTGTTGGTTTTTACGCGTGTCAAAGTCGTCCATGTCTTCTTCTTCTTCTTCGCACGCGCGCGCCGTGTATGATGATGTGTTGTCGGCGGCGCGCCGGAGGCTTGTGCGCTCGTAATTCAGTAGAACATGCTCGCGTTCGTTTAATTGGCGCGAATACGCGCATTGGGCAAAAACGCTGGGTGCGCAAAGCGTGGGCGTGCATCTTGTTAGCTCGCACGGCTTCTTGGCGCGGGGCAACCTTCACGCTTCGTCGCGGCATTGAGATGCGCGGCGCTCCGCAAACTCTTTGCGCACGTTGCGTTCTGTTATTAGTCGCATTATTATTAGGTGCACGCTGCTATCAATTTGCATTGCAATCGACTCCGGCCGGTTTCGATTTCCTCGTCCAGCTTCGCGCCGTGCTCCAAGACATCCGCCGCTCTCTGACAAGCGCGACAGCAATAATCAGCGTGCTTATCGCTGCGCAATCAATGCGCAGCATCTTAATTATACGTTCTGTAACGAGCTAATATTAATTTGCCAATTATACGCACCTTTTTCAATGTAAACAAGTAATGCCATGTTTCATAATCTATTCTCACCTGTAGAGACTACTTTTCACGCAACCGAGGGATTTTATTAGTGTAAAACTCAATTCAGAAGGAATATAAACAAATAGTCGGTCATAAATAAAAATTTTAATTGGATTTGTACATTTCTAAGTCCCCGAAAAGCCGCTTGAAACACAGAAGGCTGATAAATCCGAAAATCCGATTACGCTGAAGCCGGCTTTCAGGACGGCAATAATTTACACTTAACGCATTTCACACTCGAAGCTACTTAATTAAGTCATCGCTATTGCAATAAAGTTTCCAAATCCTTGGACGTCATCGGAAAACTATACTAATTCGACTGACTTATAACCGAACGAAACGGAGATTTCGTGGAGTTTCATTTGGTGATAAATGAAATCAATTGGAGGTTGAATTTATTGTCACCAATTATCCGCACGAATTGTGCTTAATACATTCATGAATATGCGAGCAATTTATTTTCGATGATATTAATTAGAATACGTTGATTTACAAATAGAATTTTCTCACTTTAATCCTTTCAGTGTGGAACGTCGGCGATGAGAAAGAAAGCAATTTTAATACGTGAACCACCTTAAAAATTAAGCCTAACAAGTGTTGAGAGCTTACGACACAAAACACATAAAAATTATAATAAGGGTCTTGGCTGAAAAATGCCGAGAGAGAAGAGAAAATGAAAGATTTAGGTTAGGATGCATCAATCTCTTTGGAGAGCGCGCGCGTCGAAAAGTTGGTAGAAATTAATCGAAAGTTATTTGATGGTGAGCGCGAAGGCCTTATTAAAGGCAATTTATAACCGCACGCTAACAGGTAGTTTCTGTAAATAAATTACAACGTGTTGTTTAATAATAATAATAACGAAGCGCGTCAGCCAATATTTTCATTAGATGCACTAATAAATCTAATAAATATTTATATCCGTCACACCACATTCTCAATCAATTTTTGTAATAAGATTAGACGTGCGGCGTGTTGAAATTTAAATTAGTTGCGTTGAAATTTAATAAGCATTTTTTGGAATTTCCGAGCGCGCGTTTGTACAATTTTAAAACAATAAATCAGAGGTGTGCATTCGCGCAGAGTTATAAAATTACAAATTTATTGCTCGTAATTCGACAAGACATTTGTTACCCCCCACAAGAGCGCAATTATGACAATGCGTATGCGCTGAAAGTATAAATCATTTCGCCAAATTTTGCACGCGTACGTGCAATGCAAGAAACTGTATACGTTGTGGTAATTTACGCGCGGATGCTTCTTGATTTATTTTTGCGGCGAGACTCATAAGTCACATTTCGTGGTTGTTGTAGATTGCGAATAAATTTCGATCAAGCTCGTAAGTTATTTGGTGGAAATTTGGTGATAATTCAACAAGTATAAAAGATATAAACATTTAATTTTGGCGGAAATGAAACCTCACTGTAGAGTGAATCTAATTTTGCGATTATTTGAAGTAATCTGGGAATGGCTATTGTAATATGTGTCAAAAATAGATGTTCCTGAAAGTCATTTGGTAAATCTCTTCAAGTTTGTGAGCATTGTTTGAGCAGGAGCCGTGCAATTGGAATTGATGTTGATGTGGTCGAAGCGGGCTGATCAATGACCATTGCTGCGTGAGTTGCGATCGCTTATTGTTGGGCTTCTTGAACTGAGCGCGCGCGCGCGAGGCCGTATTAGTGAAATGGGCAAGCGAGCAAAATGCTCGTATACAATGCTACTGCTTCTTTAACTTGCTGATATTGCCGTTGGACGGCCGTGGGAAAAGTAAAGTGCGCGAGCAACGCACGCACGTGAAGATGCGCGCAACTAGCACTTGTAAATAGACAAAATACAAATAAAAAGTTACTGATGTCTGCTCGTCAAATGCTTAAAATGTTTGATATACCGCTCAACTTTTTTCTCTCATGCGCGATTACTACCTACAATTAGTGTGCGTGGAGATCTTAACTTCAGCGCTCCTGTAGACCGTTCTCAGAGTTTAAATTAATTAACAAACAAACATTGTAATTTCCCAATTACAAATCGCCAATTATCACATTCTATGTCTGTTTGTTGTTTAATAAGTTGAAACTGAAGGAAATTACCGTATTTTAAGACTTAACATATTACTTAAAAACCTTAAGATATTTACCAATTTTCTTTACTCAAAATTACAATCTGAAAGTGTCTGTTAATCCTGCAAATAGGGTACATAGTGAGTAAATGTTTCATTTTCTATCAATTGAACGAAAGATTCGAATTGAAATTGTAAGAAGTATTTAATTTTTTCAATTAATTTCATATTAGAAATCGTTTAGTACAGATTAATAAGTCGAGAATGATATTCAATCCGCATTCGATGAATATCGAATTCCAAAGAGGTGTATTTACATATGAATGGGCATTTGTTGTTATTAATAAAAAAGAGCAACAAGCGGTAGCACAATCATTAAATAAATAAATATCATCTCGGTGCACACACTACTTAAGAAGTGATTGACTCGAAGTATCGAACTGGGTGGCTCCATCAAACACGCATTTGTACATTGGAAGCGAACAAGTGGAGCAAACAGCGTTCATGAATTTATGGCGCATTTTATTCGTGGAGCATGTGGAAAGATTAATAATAAAGGCGCATTTAATACATTTCGATAGCAGTCCGTTTGCTCGCCCAGTCGACCACCTGTCGACGCGCTCGCCACGATGCCCAATTTATTTACAAGTCGAAATTCAAATTCGATTCTCGATTTCGTAATGTTTTGTCAAGCGCCTTTTGAACGCACGCACGTGGATGATACGATTCACGAACAACAAACAGCCAAGCGCATTATGTGCTCCCGCTTTGGCCATGATAAATATCCTCGATAGCGGGCGATTTGATGCCGAATTTGTTGCTTGGAGATTTAGTAATTGGAAATTTATAAGCTCGCGCGCGTGCTCGTAAGGGTCTCACTCGTGCTCGGCACGCATTCCGATCATAGGTGAGTTATTCTAATGAATGTAAATGCACTAATATGATATTTTGATATTATCTGATGAATTATCTAAATGGTTTGTTCGATTTTAGTTATGACGATCGTAGTTGTAATGAGATTTTCGTTATAGACAAATATAAAACAAAAATAACTTGAATATTTGGCTCGATGGGGATATAAATATATTAAATAATGTATTTTCTTTAACGACTTTCGGATTTAAGTTTATTTCTGTAAAATAAATTGTTAATAAATGTTTGTAGGTGCGCTTTATTAATTATAATTATTGCATGACAATATGATACTTACTTATTGTGATTTTAATTATGACGAGCTAGGATCGTAATAAGGTTTTAGTTGCAAAAATGCGTGTTGATCGAAATTTTGTAAGAAAAAGTTTATTTCTGCAAAATAAATTGTTAATAAATGTTTTTACTTGTGCTAATTAAGCACTTTATTAATTATGGTTTTTGCATGATAAGATGATATTTTGATATAATCTGATGTATAATCTAAATAGTTAGTTTGATTTTAGTTATGACTATCCTTGTTGTAATGTGGTTTTCGTTGTAAAAATGTGAGTTCATAGAAATTCTGTAACAAAAATTAATATAATTCAAAATTTTCTCCAGATGTTGGCTAGTCTAAGGATGTTAAATTATATATTCGTTTGAAGGGCTTCCGGATATGACGACAACTTTTAAGTTTATTCTTGTGGAATGAATTGTTAATTAATTGTTTTTATTTTGAGATAATTAATTGCTTTTAATAGCATTAATAGCATGATAATATGATATTTTGATATCATCTGATGAATTATCTAAATAGTTTGTTCGATTTAAAAAAATCAACATGATTTAAAATCCATATTTTAGTTAGTCTAAAAAATTAAATATTCGCTTATAACGACGTTCGGATATAACGACAACATTGAGATGATTTCCGGCATTTGATGCAATTTTAAAATAAAATGTTAATGAACCAAAAACAGGTTGCAATAATAAATTGCGTTAAGAATTATGATTATTTATCATATATGAACAAAATCAATTTGCAAAGTTCTGGATAAAATGATATTTTGATATTATGTGATGAATAATAATCTAAATAGTTTGTCTAATTTTGCTTATAACAATCATACTTGTCATGAGGTTTTAGATATAAAAATGCGAATTTATAGAAAGAAAAATTAGTAAAATTTAAAATTTCTCTAATTTTGACCGATTAATCTAAGGGTATTAAATTATATATTCGTTTGTAACAACTTTCGGATATAACAACAATATTTAAGATCATTTCTGGCGTCTGATGCAATTTTGAAATAAAATGTTAATGAATGTTTCTAGCTGCAATAATAAATTGCTTTATTAATTATGATTATTGCTCATATACGAATAAAATCCATTTGCAAAGTGCATGATAACACAAATTAACATAGATTATTTATTTTCCTCGATTTGCCTGGCGTTTGGTTTACACGCATCGAATACGAGTTTTGCGCTTATTTATGAAAATATTATTAATTTATGCCGTTTGACAAAAAAGAAAGGTGCATTGATATAAGGAGGAAATGTATATCAAAGTGAAGTAATTTGCAAGTGAAAGAAAATCATAAGCGAACGCGCAACCTGATATACATAACGCCAACGCGAATTGCAACGACTACGACGACGACGACGACGACGTTTTGTTATTATTAGACTTATTGACTTAGTGCTAACGCGAGAGCCTTTCTTTTTCGCGGTGTTCGCGCCAGTGCAATGCAATGCAATGTTGCGACGCTGTCAGCCGCAGTTTATAGTCGAAGATTTATCGTCGGTATCATGCCAGAAACACAATATCGCATAACATTCGCAGATAGCGAATAAATTATTATTGTGCGCGGCTCGATTCGCTAATTTCCAATTAATGCAGCCGGCTGGGCGCACAAATATAAATGCGCCCATATTTAATAATTCATCGATTTCCTATTGCCGTATTTGTATGCGCATATTTAGTGCGGTTTAATTGAAAACAACGGCTTTTAATTGAATGTGCCTTTAAATTTCTATGAAAATCGCCGGAGAAAGTTGTGGATGGATGAATGAAACGAAATGAATCGATAAATATGTACAGTTGAAACTCCACTCGGTCGGATTTTAACGCAACAAACTCGCGCTGCGCTGTTGGGAGCTTTGCAAATGACTTCCTGATGAGCATGTTGCTTTATAGCTTGAAATTCGACACGATGGATTAACTTTAATTCATTTTTCTGCAGGATGCACCACAATTTCGGTGCCTGTGTTTTATTTCGTTCGTGCGATGTTGTTCTGTGTTGTTGGAATTTCACGTCTCGAATAATTCTTTTTCGCTGCTTCAATAAATCACGGTCGTGGTTTTAATTACAAGTAAAATATCGTGTAATTTTTTTTAGATAAATTATATCATATATCTTTTAATTTATGTGTAAAATGTATTTTTGTTTTGTACTTGTGAAGGCCGATGCTGTAAAATGCAATAATCATAAGGATAATTAATAAGGTAATTTCAGCACAACAGTGAAGGAATTTATTCAATTTAATTTACTCGAATGTCTGCATTCGATTCGCTGATCACTCTTAATGCTTTTTATCAATTTCGTGCAGCGCGCTGCGTCTCATTCAAACTCGACAAGCAATTATAATTATCGTCTTATCCAACTGCGTTTAAATTGCAAATGTGCCAGCTTCTTGCATCGATACGTATGCAAAACGACGCAGGCGAGAGATTTATTCGGCTTTAGCTAATTGGCGCCCTGTGTTTCCCTTCAAAAGTGAGTGCCAAAAAGGCACTTTCTAAGCGAGATATTCATCAAGACTTGCATAAATTACGCTACAATAAAGCCGTTTAATAAACGCGCAAAAGTAACGCTCATTCAATAAAAATACAAGCAAGGACTGAATGGTACGAAGCATGTGAACAGGATGATGAATATTTTTACTTAACTTGATGCAGGAGTAGGTGGTAACGAATGAAACAAATATGGCTTATGTGTTATTAAATACCCGACAATATCGTACATGTTTTTCACATTTTCGTATCAAATTGTCGCGATATTTTTAATCGGAGAGTGGCAAGTGCGACTTGATGGAAATTAATTACTCGACGTGTATCGGGTGTTACTCTGCTTGTTAACGAATAGCGTACACGTTAACACTCAAAGATATCAATGTTTGTTAAGCGCGCGCGGAGACATTCTTGCATCGCGTTGAAACATGAAAAACGATTTATGCATTTTTCCGTGGCGCGCGCGCGCGGCAAGCAAAGTAGCGCCGATAGCAACAAAGTCGTGAAGTTCTCGGCTGCTATCTAACAAAACTGAAAGGCCACTGCGAGGCGCTATTCAACTTGAAGTTAACAATGTCGAGTTCACTGTTAAGGTCTGTTCTTCTCTACCTCATAAAATTGCATTTCCTTACAATTGATCAACTAATTGAATTCTGCGTTGTGAATAGGCTCTAAACTAAGTAAGTGAGCGCATGAGCCAAATGCATAGCAACAGTGTGTACATCCTGTGATACTTTTAATATTTCCAGAAAGGGTAGTGTACTGTACCGAAAAGAGCACTAAGTGTATTCTATCATTAGGAGGAAGCCGGTTTGGGAGATAAACCATGTATAGAGGAATAAAATGCTGACGACGCGATGCGATGGTCAGCGAGTGCCGTTTACGCGCGGCTGCGCTTTATGCTCCCTTCTTGTACAAGGCGCGCGCGATAAACGCATGCATTATGTGTTTGCATCTATCTACAAGTGTTAATGCTGCGCGTGCATTTCGTAAGATTAATTGATTAGAATCCAAAGTGCCATAAAGTTAAAAGCATTGATAATTCAAATTAAACAGCCTGCGCGTTGCGCACGTGGATATTTATTGCATTTGCTTCTTCGCTTTAAATGTTATTTATGATATTAATAATTAATAAATTTATCTCGCATTTCATTAGCTCGCATATTTATATGTTAGTATAAGGAGATTTTCAATCAATGAATCAATAATTCTTTGATCTCATTTATCATCGGCTTGCAGGTTGATAGATAAATAAATTAGATTTAAATTACATTGGAATTGAAATAATTCATTTGATATAATCATAAATCGTTCAAGCTGCGCGTTTCTTCTAAATTCTCTATAATTTATTCTTCTTAAGAAAATAAATAACCAAATTTAGGGTTGGTCATAGCAAATCTTTGGAAAATGTTATCTTAATAAAATGCAATTTAGTGCTTAAGCGTATATTATTTAAGTTATTGTTACTATTTCTTTCTACGTAATTTATCAGACAAAAAGTAATTATTTGCTGGAAGTTTAATGTTTAATTCACTCTAGTTTTGTCTGTAATTTTCAATGTAGAGTTGCTTAAACTTTTTGTGAATGTTGTTGTGAATATTATGAACAATTTTCTATTTTCTTCGATAATTCTTTGCTAATCGACAAAAAGGAATCATTTGTTGAAAGAACAATGTTTAATACACTCTACTTTTGTTTATTACTTTCAAAGTAAAATTACTTAAACTTTTTGTGAATGTTTTTGTGAATATTGTGATAAATTTTCTATTTTCTTCAATAATTCCTTTATTTCCGAAAGAAATTTCTTAGAATAATCTAAACTACGTGGGCAATTTTAGAGGAACTCACAATATATAACCGAAAATAGGATAATTTATAAAATTCACGTTGTATTCACAGCTGCTGCAAAGTTGAAATAGTAGGTATATAAAAAGTGTATTTATCAACGTAATCTTGGCAAATAAATAAAGGAATACTTATTGTTTCATTTGTAAAGTGCACATTGATAAATTATGATTGTGCGCTGGGTGCGCGGCGCGCCGGTGATATATTGATTGTGTTGCAATGGGGCGTTTGAGACGCGGACGCAAAAATAATGTTTTTTAGCGATCGGCGGACAATACACATTTGTTCAAATTTATTGCTTTATATTACGTTATTTATACAGACTTGCGCGGGCCGACGCAACTTGCCACCATGCAGATTGCAATCTTATTGCAACGCAATCGCGTTGGATATTATTGTCTTCTCTTGTGTGTGCGCGGATGCCGACCGTATCGAACACACATAATATTGCACCGTGCGCTTGCTGCTGATGATATTGTTTCGCGCACTGAGTGCCATCTTGTTGGTCTTATTTGCGAAGCCGTTTGGTTGCCTTTTCAATAAAGAGCGAACGCACCTACTTCGCAGATAAATAGAGATATTGAAAGTGAACATCACACACATCTGTTGAAAGCAGAAGCAACGCAGCGATTATAAATTTATGTTTCATCGCTATATATTCTTTGATTTATTTTTATCATTTTCTTATATGCTTTTCAGCGTTCACGTCTTTTCTATTATCACATCTTGGATATCTTAATTTATTATATCTGCCACTACATTCCTATAAAATATTTGAAACGTTAGAAAACACCAATGTTAATGTAGTAACATGTTAGAATGAATGTAATTAATGCGATTATTATGCATAATTACGAAAGATATTGAAAAGTGTGATAAATTGCTAAACTTTTGTTAAATTATTAAATATAGTTTCGCAATTCATAATGGCAAATATGAGAGATATCATAATTTTAAACTATTAAAGTAATGATTCCAAAAATAGCCGTTAGCGCCACCAGCGACCCCAGAGGGCACCACATTGGATTGCGAATCACTAAGTTCAAAGATACAAATTTGATTTTATTTGTTTACATGTATAATATAACCACCGAATATAAACAATTGCAAAACTAAGCAACATATTTTTTTCATGGTATAATTAAGATTAATCATGACACAAATTAAGAAGAGTTCAACGTGAATTTTTTATTCTTAAACAAATTTGCATATTGACTGAGCAAGCTTGATAAGCGGGTAAGAAATTCTGAGAAAGCGCGCAGACAAACAAACCAAATTCGGTAAACAATAAAAGTGGCTCGAAAAGTGTGAGAATAAAAAACGGTGGAACGCACAGGCAGCGAAGAAATAAAATATTCCAAATATTGAACAAACGACCCAATGACCTCACCTACAACATTTTTTCTTCTCTTCACGTGAAAGTATTGTTGCTCGCGCTGGTGAGTCGACAAGAATTACGAGGGAGAGATGCGTCTGATGAGGATGCAGCGAAGGAAAAAATAAATAAGAAAAAAGAAGGAGGCTGGCTACTTAAACGCCCGAGCCGAGGTTCGCGCATGTCGGGCGCTTCTGCTTGATGGCAATTACAGTTAGAGCTGGATGAGATATGATGCTATTCAACGTGTGCCAACCTCTGTAATTAGCGCGTTCGGCGGAGGCTTGCTCGACTTTTTAAGTGCGACGCGTGCTGACAGCAGCGTACGCATTTAAATAATAACTTCAAATCACTTCATCATTATTACAGGGGGCGCGCACTTCTTGTATATTGTGTAAAACCGAATGAAATCCACATGATCATCATCATTAACCGCCGCGAACGTGTCATCATCACGCGCGGCCGTGATCATAATGATGAAACTGATTGCGCTAAGGGTTTTCTCACTTCATCATTGTACGAAATAATCTCAAAATGTGCAAAGTGAAAACGCACACGTGCCTCGCGCAACAATAGCGTGCATTATTCGATACATTACTTAAAATCTCGATGCACATTGAGCAATGCACGGAATTCATTCGGTTTTGCTTCAAGTGCGCAGACTTGTTGAGATTTCAAGTGCAATCGCGGTGGAATTCTTTTGATTCGCAATAATTTAAGCCGCTGATTTGTCTCGCGCAAGCATCGCAATCGCACGAATTACAATAGCATTGTGGGTGGTTTCAGTGTTCGGTGTAATTTTTTTCACGTTGGTCAAGTGATTTCGCTTTCGACTCGTTAGGGACGCAGCAAGAAGGAAGAATGAAGGACGTGTCTTCGCTGACACTTGTCGCGTCGCCGTTATCACCATCGCTGACGGCAAGTCGCACACAAAGGAGGGAAATTTACGGCGCGTTTAAATTCATTTTCGTGCAACGACGGACGCTGACAATTCGACGCGCGAAGATAGCTGCTGCGACCGGTGCTTCCTCTGCTTCTGAATAAAAGAACGTGCGCGCGCGATGGCGCGTTTAACTAGCGAATGGAAATGAACCACAAATGATCTTATCGCCTCCTCTCTAAACTTCAGTAGTTGTTGAAAGTAATGTTAATGTCGGTGAGCGCCCGCTCAATGCGTTTTGTGCGCCGCGACGTGTAGATGCGCGTCGGATAAGTTTTACGCGCTTTCAAGTACAAATCATCCGCGCATCTGATTTCAATAACAAATTCGGTGCGTGTTGCTTCAGTTTTTCAAATTCACTTGTTAGCTGCTCGTTGCATTATACACGTGTCAAGTAAATGGCGCAATTACGCGCTTGATTTTCTCAGAATTTTTTTGCTTTGAAGCTTACTTCAAAGTAAACTAATATATTGATAGATTTAAGTATGCAAATGAAGAATAAAGTAATAAGAAATATTGCATGAAATTGGTTCAATACGTTGAGACAACCTACAGAACGACCTTCTGAAAAACGCGTGTGCGAGAACGGAAATAAATGCGTTTTCGTAGGATTAAAACAATGCGTTCACGTCGTTGTAACAAGAACGTTGGCAATCTTACTAATAATATGCGATGCGTGCACTTCGTGGGCATCGAATGGCATCCAATTGGAAAAGAAGTGAACATAGTGCGAGTTAAGCTCACGCTTGCTTGCCATGAATGACTTGAAACAAATATTCAAACGTCGATAAATTCTATAAATTATTCCGGTCAGGTGCGTTTATTACGGAATGCGTTCATTGTATTAAGTGTTTAAATGAGAATTTAGTATCTTTACAAACCACATGCCAACTTGTAAAAAATTGGTAATTCTCATCTGGAAATTACAGAAATTTTTATTTTTGACGATTGTATGAATATTCAAGAAGAAGCCTTGAACAAACATATTAGTAATGAATAATTATTAATAATAAAAATTTATGTAATTTGATGATATAGATCAGCACCAGGGGTCCAAACACATTGAGTAACAAGTTTAATAATCTCTAATAACAACTAATGCCTTTAATACCAAACAGCATGACAAGATCGGAAGAAAAAATTAATTTTAAAATCAAAAGATACTAATAAATTGTTATCTCTCATCACTGATGATGCAAATGAAAGAAATCAAATATTTAAGCATGCATAAAAAGACTATTAAACTAATTTTTGTCTAGTTTTACGTTGACCATCACTGTCAGCGGCACTAATTGCTTGGCTATGATAGTTTAAACATTTATAAATCATAATTAAAAGCGAAAAAATAAATTTTATGCACAGCAGATAGATATACCTATATTAATAATTAATAAAGCTATATCGAAAAACAAAACATCTAAAAAATGTTCGGTCGTATTGATAACTCATTAAAAAGCAATTTGTTTACCGCGCGCGCGCGAACGATAAGCATTCAAATCGCTTCTTCGCGCAAGCGACGATAAATCAAAAGTCAATCACGTCCGACTAATGAGCTGCGCTATTCGTTAATGATTAGCCTAATTAATCCGTCCGTAGAAATATTTTAATTGCAACTCTTGATCTCAATCAAGTCGGCTACTGTTTGAACAGCGCACCACAACGCGAATGAGACTGGTAGCTGTTGTTCTTCGGTTAGCAATTTATTTTGTTTAATTATAATGATGAGCTGTGCGATCAAGAGCTTGATGGTGCAAGGTTGCGAACGTCTTGAGAACTTGCTCTCGATGATTAATCCAAAAATTATTTACTAAATTATTTTGTACATAATTTACCAAGTCTTATCTTAATGATGTATCTAATGATATGATATATATCGATTGCAACATATATGATTTTTTAAATATTTATGATATGAAGAAATTGTTAATTGAAATGACAGTGTTATTATTGCCAAAGTACTATCAACTTTTTGACTGCGTTGTAAATATTTTCAAAAGTCTTATCTGCATTAGTTAATTAATTCAAAAGATTATTTAATGTAAAAAGGATTCAAAATGGTTGAAATGCTTTGCGAAAAACACGTTTTTGAAATCACGTTTAGTGATGGTAATGGTAGCTACAAAATTATTCATCAAATAGAGAAGTTTTAAAACAGTTTTAACAAAACTTATAATACGAAATAATAACTAAAATTGCCGCTTTTTAACTACTTTTTCATATTTTATTTCTAAAAGCTCGCGTTCATATAAATAAGTCATGAAGCAAGCAGATTGTACTTTATATATATATATATATATGTTTAATGCATGCTTTTACATGCATTTGGCCATCGACTGTACTTTATAAATCACGATAAATTCAATCCTCTTGCAATTTTGTTTATAATTTGGTAGAATTCCTTAAACTTTCTGTAAACGTGTTTGCGAATATTATGACCAATTTTCTAGTTTCTTCGATAATTCTTTGCTAATACACAAAAAGGTATCATTTGTTGAAAAAATAATGTTTAATTGACTGTAGTTTTGTTTATAACATTCAAAGTAGAATTATTTAAACTTTTTGTGAATACTTTTGTGAATATTATGATATATTTTTTATTTTCTTTGAATTTTCCTTTATTTCCGAAAGAATTTTCTTACAATTTCTAAACAACGTGGGTATTTTTAGAGGAACTCACAATACATAACTCAAAATAGGATAATTTACAAAATTCACGTTGTAGCTATAATAAAAAATACTAACTAAAATTTCCGCTTTTTTACCACTTTTCCTATTTTAAATCACGATAATTTGAATCCTCTTGCAGTTTTATCTTTTCCTACTACAATTGCAAGTATAAGTTTCAGCTTAAATTGTATAAATCTTATTACTCATTAAGATATCAAAACCCATCATGAACGTAATTTAATAAGATAAAACTACGGTATTAAGACACTAAGCAATGTTCAACATGTATCAAGAAAATTTAGATAAACCGGGAGTTAGATAACGATTGAACATCTGAACAGCGAGAAAACAGTGAAAATGCGGCGCCTTCTGTCAAAGAAGCAACGAGTTAACAGAATTATAAATGAATGGATATTAACGAGCGACTTGTCTTATCGGCTCACACTTATCAGCGCCTTATTAAAGCCGCTGCACCGCGATGTGCGCACACGTTAAGCCAAGAAAACGCGATAAAAAGCGCATTCATTTTTTGTGTTTCTTATTTCAGAAGCGCGCACCGCGCCACTCTTGTCTTGTTACTGCACTCGCAAAGATTTTTCATCGGCTCTTTGTTGCGTGCTAGACGCAATGGCTAGGCAGCAGTGCTTTTGTACGAAGAGATTCTTCCGGTAGCCGCGTAGTTACCTTAATTATATCAATAACGTGCGTGTTATTCAATTTAATTGGATGCGGCTGCTTGATGTTTTTTCCCTCTTTTTTGCCTTGTCGTGCGCGCAAAGCGTCGGCATCTAATTAAACGTTCTCATTATCGCTCCCCAGCGGCTCGTGTTTCTAATTAATCATTTTATTATTTTGTTTGCTTTGTGCGTAATTAATAACTCTTTCTATTCACACCTTTAATCACATCACGAAGAAATCTCATTGGAATTGTGCACAATTTTTTACGATTACATATTGACAAATGATCGGTTTTTATATGGGTTTGAATACAATTAATTTCAAAATTCGTAAGCTTTAAAATTAAAAGCCAATGAATAAATTGAAGAACAACAACAGCGACAACGAGTTTTCGTAATAAAAGCACCGGATTTCACTCCATATATGATGATGAACTTTCGTTTGCCGAAATCTGTTTCGTGTGTTGCGTTTGTCTCGCGCCGGTGCCACTTTGCTGATGTTTTATAATAATAATTTATTTGGCATGCGCACGGATGTTTTTCCTTCATTTCTTTTGCTTTCGTTCTGTACAATGCGCAATGCTGATAAATTTCTATAATCATATCGAGCGAATCCGGACTACCAATAAATATTCGTAATCCTCTCCGACAAGCAAGACAAATTTTTTGTGATTTATAACACTCGGTGTATTATTTATCATGTATTTTAGGTCAAGGTGTTAGCGAATTTTAATTCATATTTTTTATTAATATTTTATTTGTTCACTTTAATAATGTTACAAAGTGATAATAAAAATTATTATTATTTTACTAAATCTAGTGGTTTGGGATATCAAAGATACTCCGTTCGTTTGTAGTCAACAATTTCAAAATTCTCAAAAAATACCCTTATTTCAAATATATGTACAATTACGTAATTAAATGTTATTTAATTAATTAATTAACACATGTCTAAGTATTTGGGATCAGCCTTTCATTATTGATAATTTTTTATTTATTTTTTTGAAAAACACTGTTCCATTTTTGTATGTATTTTCTATCCAAAGTATTTTTATCTGAAATTGTCGATATTCAGGACTTATCGCACCCTATATTCCACATTAAAGCCTTAAAACTCTTAAGATGCTGGGTGAAATATCCAAAAATTTAATTTTTAAGGAGAGGTCATAATTATTGTAAAGAAATTTTTGTATTAAGAATAACAAATTCTTATCATAATATTTAAAATCCTAAATGAAGAAGGAAAATTCGAAGCTTGTGGATTAAACATGCATTGGGGATGGATGACCCGAAGACCTTCAAAATCGCAATGAAAACCCATTGGAAATCGACTACCAGGACCATCGAAAAGCTAGAAAAGTAGCTGAATATCAAGATCGCCAGACGTATAATTGAAGATGAACATCTTAAATACCTAACAAAAGAGAAGAAGAAATTTATTAATTAAACAAAAGTAAATAAACAATATCTAGGAGTTAAATAGACAACAGTAATAAACTCTTCTAAAAAGAGTCATTATAAGTAAATTCCATTTTATGCAAAATCTAGTTATGTTTTTGTGGATGTTATAAAGTAATACGAAAATAAAAGTTGTACGTAGCGTAATAGAATAGCAAAAAGAGACAGACAGATAACTAATTAACAATTAATAGCAAACGGGCTGTTTTAATGCAATCACGTGCCATCAAACATAAATTGGTGAATTCGCCGCGATAAATAGCTTAATGTCATTTTATTAATTGACTATTAGCGCCCCTTGCGAGTGCGTCGTTAAACACGCAGTGCAGTGGAATGCACATTAAATTCCGCCGCTCTATGAGACTAATGGTTTTTACGCCACGCGAAAAAATATCGTGCGATGAAAATTTGCGGCGCTTCGTTTGTAGTTAGTCTTCAAATTAAATTGACTCTTGGGTAAAATTCATTTGCATTGCGGCGCGGCGCGTCGTGAGTAATAAAACTTCCCTTAAGATGCGCCTGAAAAACTGCACTTAAGAACTTGGTAGTTGGCTAGTTAGTGAAACTTTTTATAATAATAATCAATCTTAGTAAATGATCCAAGCTGAGGCAAAACAAGCCAAGCAATCATTTATTAAACTTTACTAGGAGATAAGATTTTTTGCAACAATTTAGTTACCGCATTCGAGCGAACTCAATTTATTTATTTCGCTGCTTATTTTATGATTTAATAAATTATCCGCTATTTCGTGTGCGCAGATACAAACGTCAAGCTTTGTTGCTGCCAATTGTCCTTTAGTACAGGCGAATTTTACAGCTCAACAACAATATTTTCACGGTGTTTTATCATCGACAAGTTGCGTTTAACTTACTGCAATTGCAGAGTGCATTTTGTGGTCACTCCTTACTCTGGCGCATTTTTATCCTCGTCCATCGCTATTCTTGTATGGATTTAGTTTGTGCGCAGTTGCAGCCGCTGTCGGCGAAGCAAAATTTTGCCGCGCGCATTGTTTATAACAATAACCAGAAGAATACGGCGCACAAACGACATCTTGTTCTTATTGTGTTTCGCCAAACAGCCGTCTTGTTAGTCTGATTTTATACATGCATAACTTATTTACCAATTGTTACTCGTATGCATATGGAAATAAATACGAATCAATACTTTTTTATAGCGAATTTTTTCGTAAATAAAACGATTTCTTTTACATAATGATTAATAAATAGACGGTAAATTGTTCATTATCAGTTGACAAAACGTGCTTAAGCATTCAATACGTGTACGTTTCGTTGTTTATTGTTGGCGTTGTTGGGATTTTGTTAGACACAGTTTTTGATTAGAATTTATGTGCCATCGTATAAATACACGTAACGAGGTGCACTCTGCGCGCACGCGTATTGTACGACGTGTTCGCATATGAAATAAAATCCATTCGCGTATTTATTGCATCTGCACACTTGCGCTTGACACGCATTTCAATATATTATTATGCCGGAGCGGAGCGCACCGCGGAACGCGAACAATAAACTAACGAATTGTGGCGGTAGAGTATCGCTGAAAATGTAACGACAAACCTATGCGCATTCGTACACGTACCCGAGATCGAGGAGAAAACCTGCCCGGAATGAATGAGCTATGTCTGTCCGCATGTCCCAATACATTGTCAATGCATAAATTATTCAATAAGTGCTCTTATTTATTTATATTTATTTATATTTATGTTTATTGCAATTGTTACAATTGTTCAATGTGATCAAACGCTCGTAAATTTGATTTTCTCTTGTTACCCGATTTTTGCATCTAGTTTTTCTATATAGAGTTGTTAATCTTACTTGTCATTCAAGTCAGTCGAGCAATAAAATAATTTATAAGATTTGCGACCGCAGAGAGGTTTAAAGAACTGGTAAATCGATAAAACAATCTTGGTTTCAATTTATACGTAAGTAGGAAAATTAAGTACCGACAGAATATCTAATATTTAGTGAAAAATTAATATTTAAATTCAATGCAGTCATTTAAACATAACAATTTCATACAATCTACCACTGCAAAATTGTAAGATCAGGATTTAGAATTTACAAGTTAGTCAAGTAAATCACGAGTTAATATTATAATCATTGATTTTTGCAAAAGTGAGTCTAAATCATCACTATCACTATCATTACATACTATAAAACAAATTCGCTTTCTCTGTCCCTATATCGCTATGTATGCTTAAATCTTTAAAACTATGCAACGGATTTTAATGTGGTTTTATTAATAGATAGAGTGATTGAAGAGGAAGGTTTATATGT
>JARJDV010002389.1:0-28695 GCA_030264675.1 Anaulacaspis nigra
AATCGATAAACTCCACCAAAGTAGCGGACGATACTTTCCCATTTTGGGGTTGCTTCATAAACATGCATGCACGGTGAAGGCTTCCAACCCCTGTATGCTTTCTGCTGCCAATAACACGCATGCGCCCCGAAGGCAGCGTGTAAACTAAAGGTAATTGATGACGTTATCATGTCTCTCAATACCTCGTTGAGCCGGTGGCGGCGACGGCGCGCGCGACTTGATAAAAACTTCTTCATCGTCGTGCATGGTGCTTAAACTTTAATGCACATTGCCAGATAGCGCGACCGCAATGACAGAGGGCGGCAACAACGACAACAGACGCAATGAAATAAGTTTTGAACTTCAATGCCGCTCGAAAAAAACAAGAATGCATTAGAGACGATTAGTCGTAATATGCAGGCACCGAAAACTTGCCAGACTGATAAACGACAACGAAATAAATGCCTCAAATGCATGGCGTTTAATCAGTTGATAGAGCGCACGCAAACAAGCAAGCAACTCGCCCCCCAGTTGCAGCAAGTAGCGTGGAATCTCCGCGAATCTTGCAACAAATTGCATAACATACTCGAGGGATGCGTCAGCCGTCGCTCTTAAACTAAACGAAATGAAGAGAGGTAAGCACGTGTCTTCATACACTTGGCCGTATTGTCGCCGGCAGCACGCGCGCAAGTTACGAAAATAACTCTTTACAAATATAGTTTATACAGCCAAGTCACAGCGCACGTAAACCCCGAGTTGAGTAACATCAAGAAACGCACCCGGCGCGCACATACATTGCGGGTCGTTGTCGTCAACGGTAAGAACGAGCTAATGTTGTTTCAGTATTCCCAGTGAGCGCTGAATATTTACTCGATTGTGATGTCAGGCGTTACGTGCGCAGGTATTGGAGAGATTGATATCTGCTTAGATTTTCCAACTTCCGACGTTTTTACGGCGCGCCGCCACCGTCATGCACTGAATTTACACGCTCTGCCATGCATTTAGTGAGCCTCACGTCCGCACATAGATATTTCAAGCCAATCAAAACTGCATTTGTACCTCGTCCGCCAAAAGAGGTTCTCGATGCTCGGGGCTTGTTTGTTGTCTCTATGGCGACAGGAAAGGGTTGCGCAGAAATCAATGATTAAGTGATCTGTGAAATTGATGAAATATTGGCCTTCGTTTCTGCGCAATCTTAGTTGCTAATGACGATACCGCAAAATTGAGAATCGTCGAATTATATAGAGGTCGATGTCTCGCTTTCTCGTTCGATTCCTCGACGAGTTGATACTCTCGCATTAACTGCCTTCCCATTACAGATAAGTTGAAGCGTCAGCAAGTCTTAACAACAGCATTATAAACGTACACCTCACTGAACTTTGTGATCGACTTGCAAATT
This sequence comes from Anaulacaspis nigra, assembly GCA_030264675.1. Taxonomy (NCBI): domain Eukaryota; kingdom Metazoa; phylum Arthropoda; class Insecta; order Coleoptera; family Staphylinidae; genus Anaulacaspis; species Anaulacaspis nigra. The sequence goes on from JARJDV010002389.1 coordinate 1,379, forward strand.
TCCTCTGCGCCGTGATTCGCTAATCTTAAACAAAATACCAACAATTCGACAAATGCCATAAAATTTCCCTCTTCACTACACGTGCAATTGGATGCGCAACAATCGTATTAGTTATTCGATTAAAATTATCATCTCCAAGTTAAAATATGCGCAAACGCATGCGATGAGGATTTTTAACGCAGATGCAAATGCGCTTAAAATGACAGGCAGAGAGCAAACCGAATTAAAACTATCTCAACGCGAAGCGCACACGCAGCGATGAATGCACCACACCACTGTGCAAATATTGCATGTTACTAGACGCACAACATACATTTGAATGCAGGCCGTCCTGCACATATTCCCCAAGTGCACCATGCACATTTTACATTTGTTATGCAATTCCACAACGTGTCATTTATGAACGCTGCAATTTTTTAGTTGAATTACACACCATTTGCTTCGGACGCGCCTTGCTTCCACAAATGACGTTTTAATTAACGTAAATAAACGATGCACCATGGATATGTACAATCGATCGTAAAACTTTGCGAAAAATACTCCTGTGTGATAATTTTGTCGTTGGCGCTAAAAAATAACAATATGTAAATAGAATTACTGGAAGGATATATACGAATATAATGCAATTCTGATCGTCTAGCTACTTGACCTGTGTTGTATCGCATAAGATAACAAAAAGCATGTCAATACTTGAATAGAAACGTACTCATAAATCTCATAGCATGGCTCCAATAATAATCGACGGGGCAATAAATAACTGAGGCATTAAATTAATTAACAGTTACACGCCTGCATAACGATTTTCTGTGGTTTTGTTGTTGCTGTTGCATTGACGCTGCCTGGCTCTCTCGTTTGGCAGCAGCCTTTCGCTTTACATATTTGGCGTGTTCATGTTGTATACTGGACACAGCACGAGGGCTTTATCCACCCACACAATTGGTATCTGCAAGTGATATGTTCGAAGCCGTATCTGTCTCGCCAGCCGCCCATCTGCATGTACACAAACCTAGGCGCCGTATTTGCACAGTTCGAGTTGGATATCGCTGTTATCATTGCACCTAGCAATCGGCATGCACGAGCTATGACGGCTTATGATGTATTGCCTCATTGTGCATCTTTCACGTATCAATCTCATTGTGGACTTTAGTTTTGCAGGTCATTGCTTCATTATCACAACAAAACAAACGCATATTCTGCCTGGCCACGAGGGTGCCGGCAAGCCATGTGCAACTGTATGATCGATACTCTGACTGCTCTCTCGAACAGGAATGCACATATTTCCGTAAAGCAACAACGACTTTCTGCTTCAACTATCGCTTATAAATATTTGATTTGTTATGATTGAGATTAATTGCATGGATAGAGCACAGACGATAAGCATGCACAGTGCACTTGGTTTGTTTACAAACACACGACTCGATTACCAGCGCTTGTTGATAGAAATTGCACTGAGGACGCGTTGAATATCAATAGTTCTAACGACTGGATCATTATGATGCACGTATAGTACTTGCAACTAAGAAATGCATTTATGTTTTGCATGTGTCTTATGAGATGCTACCTAAACATAACCAACAACATGTGAGAAACAAACCTGTTTTCATCGGTATAGGCACTTGAGGTACATCCTCGACGCTTCCAAATCGCTTGACAGTCGTGAAATATCCACTTCACACTCACAAAATCCATAAAATCACTTAAAAAGTAACACTTTTTTAGCAAAATACACAATTGCACTTGGGTACACTCACTACTGACAAGATGATCGGCGGCCATATGTATTTGATGCTCAGAGGTGTAAATAGCATCCAGGCCTGTCGCGCCACCTGACGGCTGATAGAAATATCTGCAGATCGATGTATAATGCATCATAAAATGCATATACACTTATATCACAAGGTGAAAGTTATAAAAGGAAGCAAGAAAAACAGAAGATAAATAATAATAAACCGTTATAATAATAGACGTACAAAACGTAGCTAAAGTCGCATAATTGAAATGCAAAGAAATACGTTGCTTTCCAATAGAAAACATAATTAATAACTCAGATAATGATAACATTTCTTTGAATGTGGGTATAAAAACAAAAACATTGCATGATTTGTTCATCAAGCTTTGAGATATATATTGCGGGCTGATGTAAATTATATATTGATTAATATATAGCATGATTAACTGCTTCCTGCTGAATTGCAATTATTATCAAAGGAATACGGTTGCTTAAAGCATTCCCATACCGGTACATTATTGTATGATTTTCCCTTTGTTGAAATAACAAAGAGTGTACGCGAAATTAGCAAACAGCTGATGATCAATTTGCATTGAACCGTGCGCGCGGACGCTTTGTAAAAACAGAAGGAAAAAAGACTTAGAGCGACAGATGACGAACGAGTGTGGGAAGATAAATTTGCTTTGATGTAATTTTCTATAACACAACATAAAACTGTGTGCGCGCCGCACGGAAAAGTTAATTGTATTCGACTGGTGCGCGGCTTTGTGCACTTTGCAATACATACCTATATGCAAAATATTCACCAGTGTGTATATTGCTGTAAATGCGAATACGTCAGTGTTTCATTGCAAATTGAATTAAAAGTATGCTTCTGCCACTTTTGCTTCCGGCAAAGGTTGGCGCGCTTTGTGTTTACCATCGCTTCGCATTTTTCCTACAGTTAAAATGCAATTAAAATTAATTTAACACCATAGGCTTTTAATTCCATGTAAATTAATTTAAAATACATGCGGGAACAAATTGACGAACTCGGCTTTCAACGAATTCCCGACAATAAATATTATTGTATTAGCATTTAATTGAATTGTATAGTTAAATCAGATTTACTCATTTTTAAAACCCTGAGAGACCTCTATATTTTAAATGGGGAAATACTTAATGCATTCGTTTACATTTTTTGCAGCTTAAAGTTTTAAATGTTTTCATTGCTTCTGCATTGATGATCTTTGTTGTTAAACATTTCTAAGCACAGAGAAAGCAGAATCGAGTAACTTCTCCTTGATGTAACCTTCACATTTTATTGCAATTGTGTACTTGGCACACTTGCAAGTGGCTGATGATTTCACTCTCTCACTTTTTGAATTTTAAGTAATTTTCAATGTTTGCGGAATGTTTGGATGAGTTCAATTATTAGTATCCATTATTCATAGTATATTTAATAAAAAACTACTTAAATTGGAACATGACAGTCAATTTTAAATGTAATGAATAATATTAAATTAATTGCTTACGAAAAGTTGAGTACATTGTCGTGTTGTTCTGTTAATTTATTTATAGTTCCATTTTATATTTTCCACTTGGTTTACTTTTTCAGCAGATTGGAGAAATATTAGTTCACCTTTTTGCAACGTTTTAGTTCACCTACACGGTTCAGTAAAAGGCGAGTGAAAATATGTAATCGATTTCCGTGATATGATATTACATAGACCATTGAGAAGTAATTTATTTAGGTTGTATAGCAGCATGCAGCACGAATGCCTTTATACGGAAGATATAAGTCTTTCAATATTCAATATCAACTTCATCGATATCCAGGCAACTGGCAAGCAAACAGGGCACAAGCACAAGCAGAAATCAACGGAGCAGAGTGAGCAAATGGCTCGCTCACTCCTGCTGAAATGCTTTTCTCACTATCACATTCTATAGCAGGCGTGGAGCGCAGTGGAGATGCTCTTCGGTGCTTGCCAATATCGGAGCAATAGTTAATATATAGGCCGGACGCGCCTTATTTTTTATTTATTTTTCGCCACTTTGGCTCAATGCTGTTAGTTGTGTGCAACGCATCATCCAATGGGAGTTATGGCTCGAATCATAACTAGAGCTCGGATGATTAATAATCTAACATGGCATAGGTTTCGAATATCCGCACTTTTCAAAGTCCGACGACGATGTCGGATGCCAAACGAGATTTAATAAAAAGATGTAAGATGTGCCTTGCAGCCAACTAAGTTCAATTTTAGTTGCAAACGCCTTTGGAACCCTTGGTGTACGTCTTATATAATGTGCACTGAGACCATAAATCTAAGATGCAACTGAAGCTATCAGACATGAAATAAATGACGTCTAATGCCAATGACCAGTTGATGTGGGCTCAGAAATAAAAGCGCAACAACCTCCCCGAGCGGCGAGCGAAAAACCATGGCAGACTAGTTTTTACAGCGAACCAATGTAATTGACACAATTTGTTACTCTATAAAACTTGATAAGGAACGGAATTGCATTAACTCCCTCATGAAATCCGAGTTACTTACTTACTTCACGCATTGGCTCGCAACGAGCAATCCGGAAAGTGGAGCAAACCGCATTATCATCACGGACGCGTTGTTGGATGGTGAATAAGATGGAAAACAAATTCGCGAAAATTTCGAAAACATGCAAGCGACATGTATTAGACAAAATGTCACTTTACCAACAGCGAATTGGATGTTTGGGGAGCGCACAGCGGGGAGCGCGTCTTGTTTTGCAGTGTGTATCGCGAACGCGAATCTAAAACAGGGAAATTTGGCGCGTCGACGGCGGCGACGGCGGCGGCGGCAGCAGCAGTGGCAGTACGCGCATTATTTGCTGGAACATTACCCCGTCTGTTTGCGTTCACCATTTGCATTCGTAAGCGCATCATAAATTCCGAGATCTGCGTCGAGTTTTGCGCGTCTCCTCCACACGCACACACACGTTGTTATGCCGTACGTGATTGTGCCAGTCGGGAGAGACTATGAGTACATATTCCTGTCTTCCTGCATTCGCATTCGCCTATAACACACCAAATACAACACTCGACCGATGTATGTGTATTTGCTACTTCTTCATGCAGTCGCAGACGACACACAATGCGAATGTGGTTCCATATCACACGCGCGTACAACACGCGGAAACCGAGAGACGCGCGGCTTCAAATCGCGCAATGAAACTGACACGTACGCGGGCGGAACGCTTCATATCTTTATGGAAGAGTTTACATCTTCATCGCGTTTGTTTATGCCGCGCGGCGCGAGGAAATAGGAAAATGTTGCATACCATAACAAAACAGGATTTGATGTGACATCGCCAGGAAGGATGCAAATACTGAAATGAATTTGCTCCACAACCGAATTCTGTCACATTACTTCTCCGCTCTGGCATAATATTTTAATAAGCATCTAAACTGTTTAGATGTACATATTTGCGCACCATGCGCAGCCAGCTAATGGATGAGAACTTTGTAAATATTATTCAACTAACTTATTCGAAAATGTTGCGCTGTACCTCGCGCGTTCAATTACTGCACATGCCTTTTGTGGAAACTTGCTGGAATTGATAAAGAGTCTACGTATTCATTGAAATTTGTTGCCAAGTATCAGATAACTATCTCAAATAACGAGAATGATGTGATCTCGTTAGGTATATTTACCTAAAGTTTACTTATTCGTGCTACAAGAATGATGTATTAATTACCGAATTTTCCTCGCCTGTTTTGCGATGAAATGACTCGAGTTGAAGTAGGAGGTGGAAATGAAATAAAAATGAGGAAAAGTGGAAAACGTCTTTGCCGGAAATACCTATTTGGAGTACGTGTCCAAGACGGACGTGCAAATTTAGTGCAATCAGAAAGTGCTGACGAGTTCGCCGCCGCATTTATATCATGCTTGCGCATTTTCTATTTCCATTTCGCCACCACTGCCGCCGTCGCCGCCAAACGGGGTGGCATCGTTGATGTTGGTTCGACGAGATGATGAACGAGTGATATTCGATCGGGGGTGGCCACCGTTGCACTTTAACCCTAAGCAGCAACGGCAGCAGCAAGTCTGAAATGTACGTGATCGAGTATGCTGCAAATGGTAATCGCTGCATTAAGTTTATATGCGACTGAAACCAGCAACCGCATCGCGCTGTAAGCAGCAATCGGATATGGGATTCTTGAATTCGATCAAGGGAATATGTGCTTCCCATATCCTCAATCAATTCCAATAGACGTTTGAGAATCATCTCCAAATCGCGCATGTGAGTATGTCAATAGAATCGGATTTTGTCGAAGCAAATATTTCACAACTGTTCAAATATACATAACCATAGACTTTACGATTCATATGCGCAAAGTTACAAGCAGTTGTACTCTTGTTAAAAACTGGATGCGTGAAGGAAAGTATTAAGCCAAATTAATTTTGAAATAACATTTTTCACAGCGTCACGAACAATTTTCTAGGCGCATGCACGCGCAGGATGAAGAAGTCAAACAAAGTGGAAGCGAAAAGAACCGCAAGAGCGCGACTTGACGGAATCTCTTTAATGGGGTGGGCTGTTCTTATCCGCGGCGCGCCATAAAACCCCTCACGGTCGCTTAGACTAACGAACAAAGCAGAGGAATCCGAAGAGGAGCAGTCCCGTCACAGACTGGAAAAGCTCGAGAAGATTCCAATTTTCCAAGGAGCACCACAGGCCTCTCAATAGTGGTAGGGAACGGAACGACGGCAGGCGCATGCAGACTTCCTTCCAATTTCACAGCCATGAAACCTATACGCGGCACTAATATGAATGCACGCGTACAAAACGGACGGCGGCAGCGCGCTTCAGCACTGCTAACTGACAACGATGACACGTACACATGCACGCAAGGGGGGCGAATGGCAGGCACATCTTGCCGCCTGCATTTTTCCGTTTCGCACGAACGAACGAACAATCGCAGGACGACAGCCGACGAAACCACGACCGCTTCATTCCTTTATGGCGCACGAGCTACGTGCATTTTAAAATTGCACGCCGTTCGTGAAAAATTGATGAACGCAATGAACAAAGAACAATGCCACGAACGAGGAAACTCCCAACATCCATACGGCATGAGCCTGGCTGGGGGTGTGCGCATTGTGCATCCAGCACCAGCTCCTTTATTCCCGCTTGTTGTATGCGTCTGTGTTTAAAGCTTAAGTGCGATAGAAAGAAGTCTGCGACGCTCGAGTGGTCGTCAAGGTATGGGCGAGCAATAAAGGAATGAAGAGAACCAACCTATGAAGACATCTTTGAGATCACGTTCTATTCCTTGTCAGTGCACTGCGGCAGCGCACTTTTCTCTCAACAATAACTGCACTCATTGCAGGCACATTAAAAGCACGGACATTGTCTGTTGTGCTAATAATTTATTGGATTCTTATACCCACTCTTGTGCCCTTTCGCTTCCTGCCATAAATGTTGAAAGAAATGAAACTTCTTTCATGACTCCTCTTATTCTGATAGTAATGATCATTATAACTACCCGAGTTTTATTGCAATTGCGCGAAATCAAATAACAATATCAATTGGAATCGTAACTTTTCAAGATTTATCTTCAAACTAAAAAGAAGATGAATGAAGAATCCTTTCAAAATATTTTTTCAAAAGATTAATTTTATACGTTAGACACACAATAATAAATCAGTACATTTATTGTACGTAAGATTGCATTGTGCTTGCTGAAAGCCGCCCTCAAACAACAATTTTCTATTCAATGTAGCAAAATTGTAACCTAAATCAACAACATCACCGTGTATGTAAAAAAGAATGAATGAAAGTCTTTCAAAAATAACATTGCACTGTGCAAAAATATACTTTATATAATAAAGCAGCAGAAAAATGGCAATATGTTTGATCAACCGTAAAGAGCAGCCGACTAAAAAGTCAATGAAATGCAATATAAACAAATTAAAAGCTTCGGTCATTAAATACTCTCTGGAACATGTGGCGAAATAAGACTCAACGATGTGGAAACAGAACAATAACAATGTGTTGGAAGCCAATGTAAAAGTCATTACGTACAACATGTTATTGGAAAGCAATAATACAATAACAAGCTGATTAACACTTTATTGCCGCGATCTCTGAGCGAATCGCATTCGCATGTGTGTAGCAATCACATCAGGGCAAATGTTTATTTTGTTTGCAATTACTCAGCAGTTTCAATCAGGTGTGCAGTGTAGTAATAGGAAGCGATATGGGCGCTGGACTAACAATAACAGGAAAATAATTGCTTTGGGCATTGTACGGCTTGGACTTCAATGTGAAGAGAAATTGATTCAAACACATTGATAACCATTGCAAAGAAGCACTAGGAACGAACTGCTGGTTAGCTATATATTACTTGGCTCTTCGTGTGCTTTTTGTTCAGTGGCTGATAAAGCAGGCATAAGATTGGCAATTTTTGGGGAATGCGCATTCGATTTCGATCTTTGTTGAGATTTGTGGGCTGGCTATTGATATCCATTGTCATGATGATGATCATGATAGTTGTGGCCACTTCCGCTGATGGCGAATCAAATCAAACAAACAAGAGAAAAAGGCCGAAGAGTTGTTGGAAAGTAAGAAAATATTGTGTGATGGGATATCAGATTTTCAGGATCACTTGTTCTATATATAAATATCCATGGGGTGTTTTCTATAATGGAACTAGTGATAATCTTAATGATTTGCTGCCTTCTCAGGGAAAGCTAAAAGAATTTGTTTAAGATAAGAAAAGGTGAGTTAAAGTTTCTAATTTTTGGTAACAAATGTATTGGAATCGCTAAATACCCTGTAGATTAAAGTGATTGTGTTATCTTCACCGAAGAAGAGATTTCCTATTATGTGTTCGAGTATGAAAAAAGTTATAGAAGTAATGCAATAGGAGCATTATTGAGAAGATGGGAAGAAGTGCTAAGAACTGGGGAAGATTGCGACGTGTGTCGCTCGCTAGGGTGCTGTACGTGTGTGTTCCTGGAAGTGTATCTATGGGACGTCGGGACACCAGGACGCCATACGCATATGAATCCCCAATTTCGTCCATGGCTCCCGAATATCTTGCGCTTGCACACGCCGCCAAATGCGTCGGTGCTTGGCGCGATCGTTTCGACTCGTTTCGCACGCAGGATCTTGCCATCGTCCCGGACGCATTCACTTGCGATAGTGGAGAGAAAAGTGTAATGCGAAAGCATCCAAATCCTATATACGTGACGCGCTCTCCATTTGGAACTGAATTTACAAGGATTCATATCTTCAAGTCGGTGGCAATCTCGTACCCGGAAGAGGAAAAGACGTGGGCCTAAGCGCGTTAGTAAAAATTGATCAATGATGATTCAAAATTCGATAGCAACTTTTACGTTAATTAAACTGCCGCCTTCGCGTTGTGTAGCAAAATGTTACATGCGCAAAGTTAATTAAGAAAAAAGTTACTTGTAGGGAAGAAGTAGCAATAAATTATGCAGAATTTTTAATTAAATTATTGCACCGTGCCGCCGAATCGATTATGTTAATGCGTACAACGCAGTTCCTGATATTATCCGGCGGCGCGCAATGGGGAAGAAAGCGTGATTGGGGCGGGTGCAATGAAAAAGCGGAAAAGTATGACGGCAGAGAGCCACGTGGCAAACATAACTGAGGTGAAGTAAAAAATTTAAAAGGTGGAAGAAGCGATAGACCCGACTGGCGGCGAAATGGAAATGAGACCGACTGGGAAGGAGATTCAAGCGTGGAAAACTCGGCAAAGTCGCGTCTAATAAATATTCGTAGCCGGAAAAGATAATGCGAGAAAGACGAGAAGCACGACGACCAAGGATATCTTCATATATTGCGACGACTCGGCAAAAGTTCGTTTTGCACGGCTGCCGCGCTGCAGCACATTGCGAGGCGCGACAATATTAAAAGGTATTGTAAATGGAAATAAGGAATATATTGACGTTATATATACGTATATACGAGCGAAACGTTTGATAGCAAAACGCGCAAAGATGATTTATAAGTTATGAAGTTGGAGGACAACGAAAACGACGATGGAAAGAGATCTCCTAGCGTTCAGTGTGGTTCACTTTTTACTCTATTCTTTTCAGCTCTCGACGAAACCGATCGTTCTTTCGGCGACAAAGGCGACACACAATAAAAGAATGTGTAATTCACGATATGATTTCGATTATATTTATCACTGGCGTCGCTTGCTATTCAACTATTATTGACTCTAGAATTGTGGTTCCAGCGAATCGTATAAAATATTTCTTTAATTCAATCGAAATTATTTCTGCTCCTCGCTTTTCTACGTTTGTTGTACTTTCCGCCAACCCCTCAATATTGATCCATTGTTAAAAACATCTTAACGATATCTCTGTCAATATTGACTTACCCTTCCAGCTTCTTCGTACACGCGGCCGTGATTGCAATTAGTATTCGATTAACATTTGCTTTTAATTAAGATCATCGCTCGCTCGAGATGATGATGGTGTATAAAAGGGCAAAGCAACTGTTACGCTGTGTATCCACCTGCGTCGGGTGCTTTGCTTGTATCACAAATTTTCACCGGCGCGCCCAGGAGGCGAAGATGGGCTTCTAATTATAATTACCCAGCAACATAGCACACAGCCAACACACCCTCTGTATCCCATCCTCTCCGCCCCCCGTTTATGCTGCGATTCAGCAATCTTAGATTCCGGCTAATTAACCTTTCGACGCTAATTAAAATTATGTAAAATTATGTAAACACCTAAGCTGCTTTCTCAGAAATTCTTATTTTCCATGCTTGGATTCAATTTAATATCCTTCTCGTTTGGAATTAGAAGTTTAGGAAAAGCACTTCATCTATTTTTGATTCTGTTTAAAAATTCTTTAAGGGAATTTGTTGCTAAACGTAATAGAAAATAAATGTTGACCACTGAATGCCGAACTACGATGAAATCAAATAGTTGCATGGATGTTCACTCAATTCGCCGAGTGTTTTGTGCTGTATTTCAAATGCTTCTACATAAGCAGATTGTTCACAAAATATTCTAGTGCACTGATAAGCAAATACACTGGTTAAGTTGCGTTGCGTGTTAGTGGGTCACATCCCCAATGACAGGGCCGGAACTTGCCCAAAACTTGTATTATTTCGTTAGGAGAAGTTGAACGGGGATCAGAAATGTTTTGAGGGCAGCACCTTCCAGACCCCGAATAAGTTAAATTTTTACTAATGCTTCCCAAACTGACTCCAACTAAATTCTGTAGGCCGAGTCGTTCCGTATTTCCCGGATCAAAACATGCACCTAACGACAATACGCACTTCAATTTTTAGACGATATGTAGTTTAAAGTAATTTCCAAATTATAATTTTTATTTGTTATTAACATAACTCATACGAGCAACATTGAGTTCGAAACAAAGAATATAAGTAAATTAGACGTAATTTATTGACCACGCGATGTCTTAAAATTTAATTTTTGGCTAAGACGCACGCTAAGTTTAAATTCTTGGTTTTTTTTCTTGTTAGAATGTCTCCACTTATAGTGCGGGATATACGGTAATTAGAAACTATATTTTTAAATGTCTTGCATTCTAATTAAAATTTAAATAAAAACAAACGCCCGTTAGGGTGAATGTTGATATTTATTAAATTCTTGATAATTAGCTATGCGATCTTAATTAAACTTCAGTAAGCGTCTAAGCTTTGAGATAAATTAATTAAGTTTATAAGCAAATCAGTTCATCCACTTTTACTGATTTTACTTAAATATTCTTTAAGGAAAATGATCCTTATCAACTTTACGTTGTAAGATATTATTCCTTAAGGAAATTATATTCCAGCAGGATAATGTCTGAAGAAGTATGAATTTTAATTATCTCGATCGGGGAAAATATGTGTTAAGAGGTCAGACATGCTTGCGCACAGTATGCAGAATGCATCGAATATTATTATCAAGCAATAACCGAAATTAACAGCTAGTCGAGAAGCACTTGTCGTGCAGTACACGCATGCCGAGTCCTTATTATCAAAGTGCGCCAACATTTTGCCCGAACAAACCCTCCCAAGACGCGCACTAATAGTGCAGCTTGCTGCTCCACTTTCGAATCCTTACGTGCAATGAGAAGAGACTCCCACTGAGCTGAACAAAGCTTGTAATCGGAAAGCGGCACATGTGGTGTGAGTGCTTCAAACAATGCCGCGCATAATAGAATTGCATAGACCTAATCATGACAATTACGTTCGCGAGCGACTACGAACGACCACCTCGGCTAAGAATATTCGCACGGATGCAGTGTGAGTACGAGTGTACAATGCCAGCATGCAGTAGCAGCACTTCAGCGATTTGAACTGATAGTAGTGTGCTCCACTTTAATGCAGTGTGGTAGCGGCAACGGCGCCAACGGTGGCGGCAACGCTCTGTGCTAGTGCTAAAAGTACTTGTGCACACTTTGCTTAGATTAACCATCTGAAATGTTCTTGATGGATCAACGTGTTTTAGCTTATTGACTGTCATATACATTTGCCTTCTACGTTTGTCTAATTAATTTCCTCGCCGAGTAAATAGAACCAGCGGAAATTGAAAAATGATGTGAATCTTAGTTTAGGATTTTCATAAATATCATCTAGTTGCGCACACACGACGGTTAAATCTGAACGCACTAAACTGAAACCAAGCTAGCAGCAGACTCCGGGAGGAATAATGTTTCCTCTTCGTGCATGTGCAAATGCAGGATGCGCAACGCGTTTGCCAGTACTTGTCGCAAAGTGCAAATTTACTTGGCAATAACCAGCTTACGTATAACGCGCTCGTGTAATCTAATTAGGTTTACTCAGGTTTAGGCGACAGACGACCTGCGTCGACAAGCGCTAAGACGCACTTCCGTATCCAACTTAAAACTTATAAGTCTTAAGCACATGTGCGCTCCGTTTACTTGCAAAAACATTTATACAATTTGAATTTACATTACTCACTTACCCATCTCCCAGATTTATGCTAAAGCCAATAGTAGAAATAATTGAATAAAACTCACCTGAAACAAAATATTAAATTATTAGTATGTTGAAATGTAATTAGGAAACATAATATTTGGCAATTGTGGCATTTGAATTCAATCACTGATTGAATAATGCAACAAGCACTTAACACTTTTTCGAACAATTTGAACGCTGCCCAATTAACTAGAGCAATTAGTGGAAAATCCGGCGCGCTTAATTTTAGTGTCGACGATACAGATACGGACGTTGCATGCATGCGCAAACAAGCTAAATAATTCACAATTAATTTACGTTTTCGTTGCGCAAATAATAAAATGCATGTAGGGCTGGCTGCTGGGACGCTTGTTATTTTCAAGTGGGTTTTTAATGCGCACCTCGAATATAATGCTGGATTACGTAAAGCTCAAAATAATTAATAGCCCACCACCACCACGATCAGCAACCTGACCGTCATCATAAAGTTGCTCTTCTGTCGCTTCGTTATCCTTCAGAACTTTGAACCAAGTTCAAATAAGTATAATGAACTTATTCAGATAAGTAATCGAAAAACTTTATGATTATGTTGATTGAACCCTTGTGACAACGATTACATCGATTTCCGTAAGGGTTGATCAGCGCTTCAGCGGTGGTGCAAGCATTCAACTAATGATAGCATTACATGCTACAGAACGTTAACTACAAAGTACTCGGCGTTGAAGGAAAACCTCAACTAGGAAAACAAATCTTTACGGGGTTCGGTATGAAAATGAAAATTGCACCTTCTTCTTAAATGACTTGCTATTAGCAGTTAGCTATTAAGGGATGTATGGAAGGTTAGTGTACGGTTTTGGTAAAATGCGAGAGATCTCATTAAATCTACCCTTATTTTATGCGTTCCTTTATGGATATGATACTTTAGTGCTCATAAGTCATTAGTGGGCCCGTATTTTTGAAGATCGTAAATGTGATTTATTAAAGTATTAAGCAATGTATCAAATGTGTTATATCCTGTATGCGATATTAATTAATTGCGCATTTTATAGGCGCACTTTAATAAAATATTTGCAATTTTAATTTGAAACTATGTGTAATAAATGCGGGTAATTATTTTATATGATGATAATTAATTCGTAAAAACACTATTGAGCTAATATCCAGTTGAATATAAATTGTAATAATTTTTTATACGCGAAAATAAAAGTTTGGCCATTATTTCCCTAAAGGATAACTCACAATATCGTAAAACACACTGAGTTTTCCTTGAGGTTTAAAGGTCAACAACATACGATGCATTATAAATCAGTTATTCCAGTCTGAAAATACCGTTCTCAACCTTGGCCTCAATTAACTTTGTTCCATGATGCGTGGTACTTTTTCGCTTCTTGCGTCGTTTCCGTCGTGGGCGTCCAATAACAAGTTTTTCCTCGTTTCATTCGTTCGACGCCCAACAATTGCAAATTCAACATGTTTGTCGGCGCCGCATAAAATAAATGTTTTGAAATTCAACTTATGCGTGCTATTCTAATGCGGGGCGGCACGGCTGGAACTGAGCTAGGACCGTGTGCACGAAAACAAAATGCGACGCAATGGAATGTAATAATACGTAATAGGAAATCAAGGCGAGTCGCGAATGCAAAAAGGCAAATGGAAGAAAACGGTCGCTCGGTGGGCCGTGGCGCAAAAACGAACAGAAAAACGAAACGCTCGATTAATTTGGATTTTGCGCAAGCATTCAATCGCTGTACTTTATTCGTTCCTAATCTTCGCCGGTGACTGGAACGAACACACTTGACGTTCGCTCGCTGCGCGATTTGGTGAAAAATGTAAACGTTTTGTGCGCCCCTTACGGATTAATGTTCCTCAGTTCGTTCGGGCGCGTTTTGTATTGAGCGAGTAATAGAGTTATCAGGAAGGAGACGAAGCCGCCGCGCTGGGCATGAAGGCAAAGAAAAGAACGAGCGAATGGACTTTTGAGCGAACCGCGTACTCGAAATGGGGATGGAATTGATTGGAAGTCATAAGAATGAGTCGCGGCTTGCATGCGTCGTTTTTCTTCTTCACTACGTGTGTGTATGTGTTTGACGAGCGCTTAAAAACAAATGGAACAAATGGCTGTGGGCCGATACGCCAATGGAAAAATGATCGTCGCGGAGACGAAAGACCGGAGTCAAGAGTAGTGGTATTAGTAAAACCAGGACGAATATTACCAATGAAAAATGACTCTCATGTGTTTGCCTTATCATAAAATGTATAGTCACATGTTTGATAAAACTCTATATTAATGATGTGTCTTCTTCGCTTCCAACTTACGCGCGTAGAAATGTCTATTATCCAGCTTTGCGCTGCTATTTGTTCAAATATTATAAAACACTGGATGCAAATGAGTTTTGCAATTTTACTCGATCTAAATCCCACGTACTTATTTCTTTATCCTTGTGGCGCGGAATTACAACAAGTTGCAAATGTGGAAAAACACGTGAATCACAAAATTCGCGACCGAAATCGTCCGGCGTTTGCGCCGTCTGCATTCAAATTGAATTTGTTCCGTGTGTTGGATTGCGGCTCTAATTCGTTTCGACACGAGAGCCCAACTCTCGCTGATGTTCCTCACGGATTTAAAGCTTAACAGTTTGTGCCGCGTTACAATTTCGTTCGTGCTTAATTATTCCGTTACGGATTGTCATTAACTACTACTACAGTTTCACCTCAAAAAACTATTGTCGTATCGCTTCGCTGAACTTAAAACTCCGGTGATGTCTTCGAGACTAAACATTTATGCATTCAGTGCATTTAAAACTATCACGAGGATTAAGGATTAAATTAATCTTTAATATCACGGCTTAGAACTGGCTGGTCATTGATGCCGAGTTTCGGGCAAGCCGTGTGGAAGACTCAACGGGTTGGACATTGCAGGAGGAGAGCCTGAGGAATCTCCGTTGTAAAAGCCACCGCACAACAGACGCGCGTGCACGATGTACGATGGGGCAAGCTATAAGCAACAAAACGTCGACCACAAACTACCCGCCCGGAATTCGTAAAGTAGGCAACGCAAGATAAATTGTCTATGAGGATGAAGAGCGGTGCTAAAAAGGATGCGCACTGCAGGATAATGGCTGGACGAGTATGGCTGTATGTGTGTTTGCCTAGCTGCTGTTCTGCTCGGACGTTACGAGATGCGGCATAACCCAGAAAGCGTTTCAGAATTTCCTGGACGACCTTTTTTTGAGCAAGAAATTTCCATGCGCACAGCAGTGTAATTTGCATTTAGAAATCTCTGTGGTTTTCTGACTTAAATTCACAATCACATTTTTGGCATTTTGTCACGTTTAATCTCATTTAGCCTATTAATTTCCTAGTTTCAGGTGATATTGCAGAAAACTAGTAATACTTTTATTGTTAGTTTAAACAAAAGGTGATTAAATTTTAAACTGCCAATTTTTCCATCTGGTTTGAACAACACCAATATCATGAATTAATAAACCGTGCGAATTCAATAAATATTAGGCATACATTTCATATGTAAATACTTTAAAGCGGATGCAATTGAAAATGAAAATCGTATTATGCCGTAAATATTTATTTAAACATTGTAATCATAACTCAATCAGTCTTGTACATTTATCCAGTTGGGTAAATATCGATTTGTTGGTTTATATTTAGCATTTTGATTCGTAAAAATCACATCCAGAGTTGATTGAATTAAACACATATAAAGGTGAAACAATTAGTGAACTAAGTACATAAACGAGCTCCGCCTTAAAGCGGAATAATTTGTGTGTTGTGAGAAAAGCCGAGGGAAAGTCGGAGTCGAAAAGCAGTGCAAACATAATTTATCGTCTCATTCGCACCTTATTTGTATCTATTTAGATAGAATTAATTGTGCAGGTGGATTCGCGACGAGTGCGTTTGTTTGCGAAAGCGCGCACGAGCATGGATGGAATTCAGTTAGGTAAGGATTAGGCAATGTGCTTCAGCGATGAGACGTATTGTATACGTGTAGCATGCATGGAAAAGCCAGCAGCCGATAATCTCTCGCTTTCCTTTCATATGAATTATTAGTGCGCATCGCTAATTTGATTTACAATTACGATATGCGCACGATCGTTTGCGGTTGAATGGCACAAATGCGAGAAGCTGCTTCTCAGACCTGTCGTCGATTGATAATTACGAGCTATGCACAGCACAATACAATAATACAATCCGCCTGCACGGTAATAACTTCTAATATTCATGATTTTCCAACAAAGTAGTAAATTACTTGCATTAAAATTTAATTTTCATCCACTTCGTATAATGAAAATTATAATTAACAAAGTTATAAAAAATGTAATATTACATTTTCCGACTTTTCATTAAAATAACAAAGCAAAGCTTTCAGTTATATTTTAAATTTAACTCGAAATGTTTGCTGTAATTCTTACACTTCATCATGCTGTTATATATTGTTTTATATTTGATGAGTGTATCTAAATAAAATTAAATCAACGTGTAGGAGAATAAATACGCGAAAGAATATTTCTGTTCTTCATTCTGTTCATGGCGAATGCGCACTTGAACTTTAGGCTTTTGTATTTCGCTTGAAACTGCGTTTACATGAATGCGCACGTGTAGAGTTCAAAGCTGCTAATTGCTAAATTTACTTGGAAAACGTGCGCAGAACATTGAGGCATCAGCGTCGAAGAGAGCGAGAGGCGGCTGGCTGCGCGTTGGCAACGAATAAAAGCAGCATGCGAATGCAAAGCGGCATTTAATTATATGAAATTTACTCATCATGACGACGTGCTATATGGTCGTTGTTTAACTATTTAACCGGCGACTAAATCAGCGCACAGGTCGTGTACTCTTTATTCAACTGCTGCGATTGCCATGTAATTTATTTGCCAGAATTAAATAATGTTTTGACAAGTTTTACGACTATAATCTGCTTTCAATGAGAGCAGCAGGAATATTCATAATCAAATTTTTCCAATTTCAACCCTTCACACGCCCTACATACAATGAATCTGCAGTGCTCAAGTAAGAGGGTGTCATGGAGTTGTATATTACGCACATTATGCTGTCGACTTTGCTGACTTAGTCCTGCGAAAGTAGGAAATTTTGGGGCAAAACTAACCCATTAAAGCAAGCAGGATACCAGCCACAAGTGGAGGGAAAAGCAGCCATTCTTCAATTTTGAGCTCCCTAGTGTGGTGGCAGCAAAGGGGCGGCTGATGTAAATGTAAATACATACTCTTACTGCGTATCAGTAAACCGTTCCTCCTGCCGCTCCAAGTTCCCTGCTTTTTGTATAATTAAGTGTTGCCGGCATGAGCGGACGTGGGGGACTTTGCTTTATTGAGGTTTGCAATGGAGAGCCGAAGAGTTGCCATTAACTGAACTAAATATTATTATATTATACGAGATTCACAGTTGTACGCTGCCACCGCCGCGGCGGTCCTCGGAGGTGTGTGCGAGAAAGAGGTGAAAGGGTAGATGGGGGTTGCAAAAGCCTTTCGTGCTGGCGTTCGCTGCAAAGAGATAATGACAACAGAAGGGCGTTCAAGAGGAATCGTCCTTTCAGTATGCGATAGTGTTATTTGGTGTATGCGCGAGTATACAACGTATAACACACTGAGTCAGATTCTATACGAAAATAGGACATGATGATAAAACAAGCCTGATAATAATACTCAAGATATTAGAATAATGTTTCATTTAATGAAATTTTGCTATTGTTTTACCATATTTTATGTATTTTCAAGCGCCATGAATATTATTTTATATCTCTCAATTTTGTGCAAGTTTAAAGATTTTGTTATCTTTGAAACGATCAATAATTTAGTTGAAACGCAATTAGCAAAAGTCAATGGTATCACAAAAAAGCCATTAGGTAAAGATAAAGTTTTAACCCTTCGACCAACTATATTAAACCCACATTTCATTTGATAACAGGCATTTAAGCCCACTCCTGTTACGAGTTAATCCAGCAATTTGGAACACCTTCGTTAGAACACATTTATCATTCGTGCATAAACATCCACATCCCTCCGCCCTTCGTAATAATAACTACAAAAGGACATCACTAATTTGCATTGAGCCTGAAATGTATGTATGAAATGCATTATTACTATAGGTATATTTACTACCAACTGATGGCAGTCATAAAATTTCGCTTATTTGGCGCATGAATATTAAACATTCCTAAGGGTAAACTATTTGATATTCATTGGTGCGTTTAACCTAGGCCTAAAATATATACAACTAATTGAAATTGGCATATCTAATTCGGAATTGATAAATAAACAAACATTCGCATAAATTATTAATTCCGCTGGCGGTTAATGAAGTAGGGAGAAAAGTTTAAATAATTTATGTGCAAAGTTTAAACCATCTGAAAAAGCACCGTTGGGAACTTGGTCGTAATGAACAAAAAGTTGTTTGGAAAATATTTGTCGGTTGGAATTCGTTTGCGATTTGCACCTCATTTACATTCTACGATTGTAAGCAAAAAGCACAATATCGTGTACAAATAATACTACGAAACATTTGTACATTCTCCGAAAAGGGACTAATCCCTTATTAAGCGGGGGTTTTATTAAGTAGATTCTCCTGAAAATTGCTGGGGATTAACTTGAAATTCATTCCGATCAAATTGATAAAAAGTTTCAGCATCTAACTTTAATTTAATCGCAAGAAATGAATAATTTTTTCGCCATATTTCTATCGAGTTATCACGAGTACGAAAAGCAAAACTTTTATTCAATTTGTATTTCGTACTTGGGAACAAAACGCCTGCCTTGTATTTTTTATTCAAGCGCTGAGGTTATGTTTGTACTCGGGACAAGCTGATTTATTTAAAATTGAATAAAAACCTGGACATGACCGAAACGAAGGCAACAGCCCAGAAGAGCGTTCGCCGCCGAAAAGTTCTTGTAACTCCCAAACCGCAGCAGCCACCACCGAAGGCGCGCAATAAACAAGCGTCCTTCACTCCGCAGAGAGAGCGAACGCCGCGTACGAAAAAAGGATCCGTCCTGGGGGTGCCATGGGGAGCTTTTCATTATTTATGTGCGACCATTGCGAGCATGACAAATTGCTTTATTGTTGCACTTGCTGCTCGGGCGTACGACACGAATGAAAAATCCGCCCCGTCGCTCCGTTTTGATTCATTCTCAAAGGCGCGCGCGCCGACAACAGGAATCAGGAAGTTCGACTAATGAATGTTAATTGGATAATTAAAAATGAATCACCTGTGCGACTCGTTTGCATAATGCATTTCGACGAAGTGAAGTGAGGCGCGAAGGAAGAATCCTTTACGAGGCTGAGAGTTCCTTAAAATATTCCATAAATTTCGTGGCTTCGTTCGTGACGCTTTGAATAATGTAGCATTAACTTTACGTACTGCTCCTCCGACCAGGGCGGCGGCAGGAGGCGGCAGCGAGTCGCTTCATCTTAAGACGCATCAAAAATGCTTATAAAACTGACGCGACATGATTGTTACGGCCGTACATAAAATGTAAATATTTAGTAAATCTTCGCGCACTATTACGCCGCAAACGAGATTGCGATTTATTCCGTTGCAAACTTTTTGTCTTTTGCTCCTCTGTTCTTCCCGTTTGATTTATTATTCATGAATCTATTGTGGCTCTGGTAAAAAGTACACCATTCAAACGAAAACAAATTTTGAATTTAAAATTTCATTGGATTCCTGCATATTCTTTCTCAAACTTTCAGTACATTAAACAATCCTATTGAGCTCCCAGAAGATCAGAATAAACTAGAAAACTTTAGCTAAGAATTCTCATTCGAAAATGATTATCAGCAAATGTATTCACTTTTTTAGTTCATTTGAGTCAAAGAAAAGGAATGGGGAGGATTTGACCTCTTAAGAAGTGCTCATGCAAATACATTTGAAATTCCTGTGAAGATTTTAATTCACAGGCGAGCACAAAGAAACGCGCGCGTGCAACATTTTCCACAGTGTTTTGAATATTTTCTTTCCATTTCTTTTCCTTCTTTTGTTCCTTCGAGTGCAATTTGCAAAAAAAGATCAAACGATTATACTTTGGAGAGGATGCATAGGATCAGGATAACATTAACATCCCGGCTTAAACGAATTCTTTTTTTCATTCGTTTGTAAGAGGAGGCCAAATTAAATTTTCATTTAATTATTATTCTAGATATGTTAACTAAAATTATCCTGGACAAATAATTTTCGTTTTAAATTAATTTCTAAGCGAAGTATTTTATTTTAAAGTTAAATCTGCTGAAATCTTGAATAAAATTAAACGATTGTAATTTTTGAAACGAATAAATAACCAGGAGCAGAAGGCCGTAAGGCAGATACAAATTTTAATTAAACCTTAAAGCGTCTCAATGTTCTAAGTGCTCTCGGTGCTTTGCTCTCGCTCTGTAAGGATGGATTTTAAGGGTTGCAACGCAATTCCACCTCATCTGTAAGCAAATCCTTCTAACAATGCGCAATTTGTACGTACAAACGGCCTAAATGAAATGGCTTGCGATAAGATATTACTTTTACACTTACATTTTGATATTATTTGCAGCAAATTATCAGAAAAATTAAATTTGTTTAATGACCTATTTATTCAATCACTTATTGATCAGCAATGCTAATAACTAAATTGAATATTCATTCATTCATTCGTTCATTCGCATCGCTAATGCACAAGAGAGTAAATGTTAAAACAAACATGTAATTAGTTGTCATTGGCTAGACGGACATTTGTTATTGTTCATTAACCATTATTATGCATTATGCATTATCCATTAGGCATTATTTGTACACTGTCCAAGCTCGTTTATATGCAATTGTCCATTCCACAAGCGAATCGCATTTATGCATCCTCCCGTGAAGTGACCGCCCGAGCAGGACACGAGATGACTGTGCAAGAGCCAGAGTAAACGAAGCAACGGACAGACAACGTGCGCGAAATTAGATTTTAATTAATTAATACATCGGGAATTAAATACGAATGGACGCGAATAGTGCATGACTACAAGCTCGTATTGTTGCCTGTAGTTGTTGTTGTTGCTGTATCTAATTCCGCATCGGTTCGCATTTCTCTATGCGAAGGACGAACAAGACGAGAAAGCAGCGGTAGGAGAAACACGGAAAATTAATTTAAATCGCAAGGGAGTGCGAGCAAACTAGCAACGAACGAAAGGACCAGGACCAAAGGACGCACGGTTACGTCTCGTTTCTAACTAAACTACAAACAAACAAACAAACAATCCTAATCGAATTGCATAACAATGTATGGTTCCGCAAGAAGGATTCATATTCGTCATTAATAACGGCGACGTTTTTCAATTATTTGCGAGACGTGTTATTAATTATACGAAATTGAATTAGTAGCTTAGGCAAAGTGCATTTTTCATATAGCAGCGCAAGTGCGGCTGTGCGTAGCATGTGAAAAATGACAAAACATTGCCGTATTCATGCACGCGAAACGCATTAGTGCTGGCTCGTTACGTGCAATTAAAGGAAGCATATGTTAATGAAGATCTGTCGCACCGATAAGCGCTGGAAATCATTAATAAGCTGTCACTGGAACGAATTGATTTTATGTTAATCGAAAAAACAAGTACGGGAAATTAAAGTAGTGGCACGTAAAACGTGGAAGAGGGCGTTGAAATTATTGTATTGACAAATAAAGAATGAGTAATGATATCCAAAAAATGTGAGGCGGGAAAAGTGTCCACGTATTACCGGCTGTTATGGGAAGGATAAAGGCTAACTTATTGCTGATGAGGAAAACGCATGGAACGTGCACGTTGTTCCATCCGGTTTTCGTCGGTCGGAAAACTTTGCGCGCGGAATTTAATTTGGCAACTTTCCCGACGCCGTTGACGGCCGCGTTATCCTCACACGTGCACGATAGTGAATTGGCGGCGGCGGCACTGCACGAAAATAATCCTTCCTTCGTTCGTCGGCCGCCTTTCAGTATTCGATATGCTCTATTCGATCGGTTCGGTTAATTTTTGGTTTCCGATGAAGGAACAGCAAAGTTTCAGAGCAAGTGAAAGTTTCCCCTGCGAATCAAGTACTTAACGAGTTTGAAAAAGTCGGAAAGCGTGCCTGCGTATTTATTAATAAATTATCCTTGCTTTAAATATTTCATGGAGCCAGTTGAGACAAAGTTGCTAAATACCTGGTGCAATTTTAATGGCCATCTGCCGCTCAAATTCGCACGCGATAATAATCGTAAAAAAGTAGAAAATTGCATTTTTCTTCCTCGCTGGCTGCGCGCTGTCAGTGCAACGACTGCGCCATTATCATGTGTTGCTTACTCTGCTCGAGGTTCGAGATATTTTATTATTATTTTCGTCGAGACGATGGCCCCGGGAGCGGCGTCTTAATTACTGTTTGTCAGCTCTTTATTGCTCTCAGTTCGTATCAGTCACCTGCAGATGTTCGGATGATAAAGCAAGCGCGCTGCAATTGAGCGCAACTTGCATGAAAAAGATGGCAAACAAGATATAGCTACATTCACTGAAACGCAACCTCATCACTCATAAAATAAAATACGACCAAGTAGTTAGTCCAAGTGATAATAAAGTGGCGAAATTATAAAAGTACAAACTGCACGCGCGCGTTGCAAATAACGTGTAATGTAATGAAATGGGTGACATGAGATACAACCGACCAAAAAATAAGGAAACATCGCGCGAGTAATAACATAAGTCATAATGCGGAAAAACGAAAATATTTATGGTCCTTCCTTTCCGTTTTAATGCCATTTGAGCTACAGCTAGCAACTTTTTTCACTTCGAGTGGAAAAGTCTAAATTTAATTAGTCACAGGCACAGAGTTGAGTTATCTGGCGTAATGAACATAATACCCATTGTTACGTTTGGCATTTTTCCTCGGCGTTTTTCCAGCACGTTTTGCTGTTGTTGTTGTTGTTGTTACTGCTTACTATACATGTTGTGCAGCTAAAAAGTACTTGGAGTTTCAGTTGGTTGCGCGCAACAGCGTTCCAATTTTAAGCGCCCCAAATCATTAATTTAGGAAAACGAAGTGGAAAAGTTTATTTTATATTCTGCGTCGTGGGACAGCGCGCTGTCACGGAAAAACGCTGATCCCTTTCATTCGTGCGTTCACGTAAAGAAATTCGTGCAAGAAAAACCGCTGAATTTACAGGAATTAGGACGAAATGACAAAAGAACTAAGGACGTTATGCAAATGTTCTTCATCTGCTCGTTTTCGCTGTTGGTTGTTGACTATCGATTAAGTCGTTAATTTTAATTCTATTTAACTTTAATTTTGCCGCTCTTTAACTGAACTGAAATGAAATGAGATGAAATGGGAAACGTTTAAATATTTGTTTGCGTTGAAATAGGTTGTCACGAATAAATACTCTGCGATGCGCATTAAATTTGGAAATTTTTGAGTTTGATGCTAAATCCGTGCGGAAAGGGTGAGTGCGTGAAAACCTTTTTTTCCAGAGGACGAACGCGACCTCGATGCGCGCCGGCTTTAGGGAAATGATGCTGGCGTGCCAAGGGTGCGCGCACTTTTATTTAAGCGGATTACGCCGGCGCGGGCGGCCTGCACGTCGGGATGAATTTTAAAATAAGTGGCAACTCGCGCTCGCGCACGCTCCTGCCGCCTCCACGTTGACGGTGCGCACCTAATAACTAAAGTAAATATAATAAATGTGCGCATTTTTTGCACGTCATGCGCTGAAGTGCATGTAATTATTATAATAAAGAGCTGAAATCTGTTTGCGAAGAGATTATGTACTATGTGTATTAGAAAACTGGCAAAAGCACATTAAAGTTCTTCAATATTTTGTGAATTTAAATTATCTATTACCCCAATTCGAAAATGTTCAAAAACGAAATGTTTTCCGCTTTTGTTGCAGTACTGCTTGAACAAATAAAAGTTTGTTAAACGTGCACATCGTGTCAAATGAAACGCGAATTTCGCGCTGAACGAAAATGTGAAAAGCAGTCGCTTGGAGCTTGTTTGCGCGGTTTGACGGGTGGCAGCAGTGGCGGCGGTGTCGAAAAGTACGGAATGAATTGTTTAAGGTTCCTCGTGACGCTTTGTGCGTGCGGCATTAAAAGCGCCCTCAGAACATCTCCGCGACGAGCGACCACATTTCTGTTTGCTTAGCACGCTTTCTGTCCGCACGAAAGTCGAGGAGGACGGAGAGGATCGAGAACGCATTCGATTTTCCCGGACTGCCATGTCGAAAACGAGGGCATTGTTAATGTCCCTCAGGCAGTCTAAATAATCTCAGTCGTCCTTTTGCGTGGCGGCAAACTCAACCCCGAAAACCACGACGAAGCATGTATTGCGAAAGGGCAAAATTTTCGGTGGGCGCTTGCGGCTTAATGAATGAATGTTTTCCCATATTTCGTGTAAGTATTTCAATGCGGCGGAAGCAAAAGAAACTGAATTAGTATTGCAAAGTTGATTAAAAGATCTCGCTGCCGAGATATCTGCTGCAATGTTGATTCAAACCCAGTGCAGAGCATTCACTTATGAAATGTTTGCGACTTGTGTGCGGCGGGTCTATTTAGTTTCGAGTCGCCTTAGGCTTACACTCTATTAAGCCGCAGACGGCGTTCGGGCGGCGGAAGGAATGTTGTCTCAAGTGGAGGAAGTAAAATCCGGGTGTACTTTCTTCAAGCAAACCACCCTCAAAAGTATTTCGCGTTGGCGTGCCACGGGCATTACTTTATATGAGTATTTTGGCTTTTAATCAACGAAAATTCTAATAAATTTGAATAAGTTTCAAATCCTTCCAAGGATTCGCAAAAGTTTGCCTAAGTAATTAATCTTTTTATTTATTTAATTTCATTTAATTAAACCATGTGATTGTGTTTCACTCTTAATTCAATTTCATTCTTAAACATTTAATTTGTTACTCAAATATTTTCTGAGTAAATTTTTTGGTTTGAAAATAGGTATGCAAACTATGAGGTTAGCTTTAGTGCGTCGAACATGTACCTAAGCTAGCATATGATTGAGATGATTTAGGATAATGTGCGAGCATGCTACGTGATGCAGAGTTTTGCACCCTCAAAACCACCAAACGACCGCATGTTTCGTTCGTTATAGGGTGCGCGCAACGCGATTATAACTTATTGATAAGTGCTTCACACATGTGCGCCGAATATGTTATGGGAGGATTTAATGCGTACTACATGGAGTCACGCAAAATATCCCTAGAATGTTCTCAGAAAAAAAGCGGAAATAAAGGATCTAGAAACGGATTAAATTGCTTTAACCCCATCATAAAAGTCTATTTCTTTCTCGAGTGGCAATTCCAAGTTATTTTTTGAGTGAAGCGAGTATTTAGCATAATATCCAGTGTATTATCCTTGATGAAAACACTTAATTAGTGTTAATTTGCGAATGAATAAACACAGAAACGAATTTTTAATTCAGGCATTGACTAAATAAATGAATTAAACCTAGAGAGAGCATATAAAGTAGATTAGCAAAAGGACGAATGAGAAAACGGAAGAGAATGCTGGCGAGCGTTGATCGCGTGGATTGTACGGCGGCGTTGAGGACGCAAGCGGGGGACGAGGCGGCAAATGTCCCTAATGACCAGGGTGGTCGGCCACCATTTAGTACGCTCAGCTCGAACGGCGGCAAAAACTCGGCGGTGGCGAGCGCGCACTCGACACTTTCCCTATACCTACTCTGTCTGTATGCGCGCAAAATACACATATACATGTACGCGACTGGTGGTGGCGGCGGCAAGGTGCATTGCGACTGACACCACTTTCAACCACTTTTAGCCACTCGTACACGCCGCCAACTTGCACAACAAACTAAAACAACAACAACACCGTCGATAGACACACCTCGTTTGCTAACAACTCGGAACTTTTTTGCTAATTTTTGCTCCGACAGCAAGAAACTCACTTCTTGCTACCTCGGAGCGAACGCGAAAAAAACGAAGCCAATGAAAGAACAAACTGTACGCAAAAAGATTCGAGTCGGAGAAAAACAAGTAAAAGAAACTTTATCAAGCAGTGCAAAGTCAAATTAGGGATTTGTTTATTGTTTTAACAGCTTTAATTTTTATCCTTGCTCACTAAATATTTTCTTCTTTTTACCACCACACTCCATGTAAAAACTTGTGCGATTCACGGCAAGCGTCAATTTTTTAGGATTATTTATCCTCAAGAATGTCGTTTGGAATTTTATATTTGCATTCTATGAGGGTATAAATTGACATACATGTATAAGCAGACGTGCATACGCAGCGTGACAATTGCACCCTAACACAGGGGTGGTTGTGGTTACCTCTTTACCGGATTCGCGATATTATTTTTAATTAAATTGCATCCGCACATGCATATTGCACAAAATGGTGGTGCAGCAGCACACATTTGCGAAATAACGAAATAAAAATGCTTGTGAACGGCAGGAATTTTCTCTCTGCTCATGCAATTGTAGCAATTTCAGCAAGTGAAAATCGATGCAAGAGTTGTAGTTACCAAGAAAACTTGCATTTGAATGCAAGATGCATGCAGATGCGCTTTTCGTTTTCTTTTCGTCCTTTCTATTACTTGCTATTGCAATTTTCTCCATTCTTTCACGTGTTCTATTTTTAACAAGGGTACTTGCTATAAAATTTACTTTTCATAATAGAGTATAAATTGTTTTTAACTGCACAA